>JAQFYR010000467.1:0-12760 GCA_034694985.1 Campodea silvestrii
CTCTTGAAGTTCCATAAAAATAGCATTCTCAGGAATAAAAACGTAAAAATTTTCGCCCTCACTTCGCTCGGGCACACTTTTTAATATTGTTTATGCATTAAAGTTGAAATTAAAAAGCACTAAAGGTGGATTTCCATAACCGAATGTAGTGTTTGTTTACAACGTGCGAGTGCAACTTCCAGCTGGTGAGTATTTTCATATTTATTTAAATTCTCTTCAAAATAGTAGTTGTAACAAAATTTTAAAGCTTACCTCAATAGAATGGTATGAAAGGCAGGCGCGGATACAGGGGGGGGGCGGTCGCCCCCCCCCCGTCAGGGTAAAATCAGAAAGAAAAAGAGAAAAAGAAAAAAAAATTTAAAAAAATCGAAAAATTTCCAAAAAATCTAGATAAAATAGCGTATTTTTGGCCAAAAAACGTAATTTTTTTTTCGCCTTCGGCGAAATTGGTTTTCGACATGAAGGAATACAGGTAAAATCCTCAAAATCCAGATAAAATTCCGTATTTTTGCCGAAAAAACATGCAAAAACGTAAAAAAAATTTCCGCCTTCGGCGAATTTGGTCTACGACGTCACTATCCTTCATGGTTCGCCCCCCCCGTCAGCGCTGGCTGGATCCGCGCCTGCAAAGCTCCTGTAACCTAGTTGTTCCGAGCTCAAGCTCTGTGATATTTTCACTAGATCCGTGATCGAGCTTTTGTTAACACGCTAGCTCGATCTCGCTCGAGTAAATTTTTATAATGCATTATTTTGATTCAATATATTTTTCAGCATTTTTAAAGTTTTAAAAGTATTCCCCAAACTTTAAATTTTGTAGCATATGTCAGTTCAAACGGCTGCCAAAACTGCCACAATATTTGCATTGATTTTACTAATTTTATTCCAATTTTCTTCGATATGTTTTCGAGATGTTGAGAAATGCTTCACTATACACATCCTAACAGATAATGAAATATCGATTACGATAAATAAGCCGAAATTTATGTGACAGTTAAAGCCCTGTTTCTGTGTACGCCGGCACATAGTGATCCAGCTGCACGAGCCCAAAAGAACTGATCCAGTATATACCTACCGAGCTGAACAGTTATTTCATGAGCCTGAGTTGAATTCGTTGTCTTAGCTAGGGTTGCCAACTGTCCGGTTTTCGACCGGACAGTTAGGTTTTCGGACAAGAAGTGCAGTGTCCGGACGAAACCCTCGACCGAACGCGATATGTCCGGTTTCGAAAGAATGTTAACTATTTAAAGAAAACTACCCCCTTTTCTTCCAGTAGAAATAACCTTCATTATTTCAGAATTTAACTTTTGCATAAATGGTTCTATTAAAAAAAACATGAAATAATCTTCACTTTTACAACTATAAGAATGCAAAAAAATTTCGCCTTCGCTTTGCTCGGATGAATGTAGATTAAAACTATAGATACATATTTGAAACAATATTTTAAATTTTTCTTATGCAATTATCGCTGCTACAGCATGGTTGTCTGAATCCTGCTTTGGAAATGCAATATTGAGCCCCTCCTGTTGCAAAATTGCGAATTGTCGACTTTATTATTTATTTGAATTATTGTAAATCATACTAAGAAAAGGTAGTGTCAAAAGTTGCAGAAGAAATTCAAGTTTAGATTGTTTTTTCTATGTTATTCATTTTACCTTCCGCTGAAATTGTAAAATAATGAAACCACAGTAACTTTCGTACATGTTTCTATTATGGTTTTATTTACAATCATTTACATAATGGCCAAACAAACTCAGGCTCTACAGGTGCTCAAACAAGACATGTAGGAATTAAAAAAAGTAAAACACTTGATTTTTTGGACAATTTCAGTAGGAAACTCTAGATATTATGCAATTTTGGTCATCATACGCTACAATATTTAGCCCTCGCTTCACTCGGATTTTCCGGTTTCGGTCCTTTATATTGTTTAGAGAAACGGCGAATTTCTTCACGTGTGCCAATTATTTTTAAGCAAATGCCTTATTTATCTTCCTGAAAGATACACACGTTACACGAATCACGTCATTTTTTTTTTTTTTTTTTTTTACAAAACCACGGGAGGAGGTTCGGGGATTTAAATACGTCCGGTCCGATCAGAAACGATTTGTCATAGAGTTTAGTTTTAAGCGAGCAAATACCTAAAAATATACTGTAAATTCCCCTCTTACGCAACAATTTTATAGTAAGTTCTTTAAACGTACATGAAGTCATTATTTTATTCCTATATTTTTTACAGTAATATTAACATATTCGGTGGCAAACACGAACTGACAAATACGAATGCTTATACATTGAACTTTGCAAAAATTGCCGCAATAGTAATTTAAAATTAATGAATTTCATTTTGTGTACTTTTAAAAGAAGTGTATTAAATTGTTTGCCATGCAATGGTAATTCCATTATTAGATTGTGTGTACTTTTAAAGGAAGTGTTTTCTTCTTTTAAGGTATAAATTGTATGAGATTTATATCGTGGCCACTACCACTGCCGCTGATCTCTTTTATCACAGTATAAGAAGTCTGCATATTTCCTTTATTTCCAAGGATATAATAACCCCATGTGCAATGAAACACATTTTTTGCCGTTACCACCTTCACTTGATTGTTGGTGTTCGTACTAGAGTTCTGCAGGGGTCTGATATTTTGAGCCTGACACATCTCGGCTCATCTAATGATGGACCTAGGGCTCCGCCCAGAATTACAATTTCAGATTCTGACCCGGCCTGTTGTAAATAGAGCCCGGGTCAATAACTAAAATTGCACAATGTACGTTTTCAATTATTCAAAAAAGTATAAACTCAATGTGATGATGAATTTTAATGCAATTTGGTAAACAATTAATACTATAGCCGACAAGTGTGGCCAACCCGTACAGAAATAAGCTTATCTCAGCCCAGCTCCAATTTCCTTGTTCATCGCAGTGTTCGGCCCAGATCTCCGCTAATCCGGCCCTTTGCAGCATATCTTTTGTTTGTGCAGATATGGTGTGAATAAAGGGTTATCGTTTTATTTATTTGCACATTACGCGAATCATTATTATTATAGAGTCATTCGAGTTTCAAGAAATAGCAACATTGCTGCAGGTCGCCCCTATCCATTTTGTTTTAAATAATGACAGAGTTTAGTTCTCTTCATGTTATTATTATTTTTAACTGAATAACATTTAATTTAAAATTAAATAAGCCCAAACTTCATTATAAGTAACAGGAAATATCATGATACACCAAATGTACCAGGCGAACGGCTCAGGGGGAAACTCCCTATTGTCACACCGCCACTGACATTATGTCAAATAATTGGTTCATTCCAATATAATAATCAATCAAACTGCGGAAAATGATTTTCTTAATGAATATAATATGATAACCCAGAAAAATGTCATCTTAAGATTTGTATAATAGTTTCGACTAATTGCTGAAGAAATCATGGTGAAAGTGTATATCATTTATTGATTAAAGCATAACCGAATTGGCAATGCCATACTCTACAAAATAGTCATTCACGGTAAATATCAACTACCCGTTAAGCATAAATTAATAAGAACAATTATTTCAAATATGTTGTTACTGAAGTTCAATGCAAATTCCAGGCTAATATTTCCCATTAATTTGAATTGAAAATCCAGTTATAATATGCAGTTCTATTTTTACGATTTCTCTCTATTTTGTTTAAATATATAATTATGATCATGATTTCAACAATATCAGAGTTATTTTGATAATGTCCATTTGCATATTGTATTTAATATCAGAGAAATAAAATTCACTTCATTTTCAACAATAACTTAACTGAAGATTTGAATTATTAATTTAAAATACAGGGCAATATAAATATGTATTGAAGGAATTATTGCAACAACAGTGGTTGGCAGAATTTGCACTAAAACACATTTGAAAGAAAATAACATCGATTTTTAATAGATAACTTTGACTTGGAATAAAAAATAATTTTCAGAGTAACTCAAAACTGACCCTTTGCTTCCAAACTCATAATCATATTCACAAACATATAGCACAACAAAATAATTCTAAATACATTAAATATATACAGTAAAATAACATAATTATAAACAACACAAATAATCAAGCATTTGTTAGATTTCTCAGAATATGACGTAAATATCTGTGCTGTACATACATAGAAAATTCAGTTTCTTCGTATTTACAATATCCTCACTTCAAATTTAGAATCGCAGAGACAATAAATAAATAATGGAATATATAGTTCTCATATTTAACACCTCTGAAACATCAGCATCCATGTTCAGATGAACCTTGCAATCATTTATATTACATTAACATAATAAAATCAATTATATACACGTTATAATAATAATAGCAAATATGAGGGATCTTTAAAGGGGCACATTGCCTTTTGAGTTCGACGCCTGGAGATAATGATAGTAGGTCATGTATCAAACACACTGCACATAATTATGTAAAAAAATATTAATAATAATAAAACTATTCACGAAAATGAAAAAGGTTCTTGGCACAGTTCTATAGGTAGAAAAATTATTTATTTTGTCATTAAAGTAAAAACAAAATCATTACCTTCATTCTTCCAATTTGTTTTTATTTTGAATTAACCGACCATGGTTTCAACTTTTAAAAACTCATCCTCATGGTTTATAAAAATGTATTCAGCGCGTTTGTGTTGCAATGGAATTTACAAAAGACTTGTAAATTTGATTACAACACGCTATGTTCTGAAAGATTTTATTCAGTTTTTATAGACCTTCAGGACAACTTTTTAAAAGTTGAAACCATGGTCGGTTAAATGAAAATAAAGACAAATTGGAAGAATGAAGGTAATGATTTTGTTTTTACTTTAATGATAAAGTGTTTCTTCCGGACATTTCAACGCTTCATTGTGTTTGTTAATTATTTATTTGAATGTGATGGAAAAAATTAGTGGTCTATATGGAAAAAGAGTATTAATTTTTTTTAAATGGTTTTCAGTTTGACTTCGGCGAACCTGGTAAATTGCAAACAGAGCCAGAGATGACGAATAAAAGAAATGTATAATCGATGCAGAAATTAAAATTTCTTTCATGTTATCCTCCTTCAACTACTTTACAGTTTTTGCTTTAGTTTATCTGGGACCAAAATATTTATTACTGATTTCCAGATTTCGTTTTTGCTGAAACAACAAAAATAATATGAACGTTTTTGCTTACGTCAAAAAATTGGAGCCGAGCCATGGGTGACGAGGGAACATGCCTCCGTCGGCTAATACGTTCACAATTCTTCAGAGAAAGCGAAAAATAGATATTGTACTCAGAAATTCAATTTCTGAGGATACAGTCGATGATTTCCAATGACGTACTGACAATATTGGCGATTAATCTAAGTATTGAGTAGACCTTTTTTTAATATTCGACGACCTAGTACTTAAAATAGCGATTGATGAATTGTATTATATCAATAGTTTTGAAACTCCGGTGACATAGTAACTAGAATAACGATTCCTTAAAAATATAACTCGATTCTGCCGAAACAGTACCTAAAATGACGGTTTCTTAAGGCGGGTCATCCGATTTGAACCTTGGTATTCCGAATTATCTCAAATATATTATATTGTTTTAGAAGAAGATGCACAGCATATGAGAAAAATGTTTAAAAAATTCCATATCCCATATGTACGGAGTAATTGGGCTCACAAGTTCGAAAAACGAGAAATTCCGTTCAGTTCGTATGCAAAATTAGTACAAAATAAAAGTATTTTATAAAAGAATTTTAGACTACATGACATTCTTTACTTCCTGAGCTGTAAATCCAAAACATTAGAAATCCTAAAGCATATGAAATCAATTTTTGAAAAATTCAAAATTTCCCGCCAAAATTACATTTTTTTTTTTAAATCTTAATTACGCATTCATCTAAAGGTTTACGAATGTCCTATATAGTTGAGGAAGTATAGAGAATTTCATTAAATATAAAAATATGAAATCAGTTTTCCTCTATCTCACTCTGATTTCGCAAACGAAAAGAACTAAATTACCTATTTCCGCTACTAATTATGAAAATTACTGGGCTTACAAAGTGCGCAGATTTTTTTTAAATATTTTTAGCTGTTTCTTTAATTATCCTTCATTATAATATTGAAGTTTCTTTGAAATCCCTTATGACTATACACAACCATATGCCCCTCCTAGGTTCGGTACTGTAATTGGAAATTGCATTGTGAAACATGTTCCCTTTTTTCATAATAACTTAGGGTGACCATACAGTATTTTGAAAAATGTTAAACGGGACAGTATAAATTTCCGTTTGAGAAGTAACTCTGGGGTATGCATTGTAAGTGTAACAGGCGCTGATCCATCTGCCGCTGTTTATGGGTGGGGGAAGGGAGGGGGTAAATAAAAGTGGTGAAATTGTCAGAAAAAGTTGGTCGAACCAAAAATCGAACCAAAAAAAAAAAAAATCCCTTTTAGTGTAAAAAAATACATTTTTATTTTTTAATGCAGTTTTTAAGAATCCAGAATGTTCTCTATAACATACATTTTCCTTCTTTATTTCCTTTTGCTTATTTTTCCATTTTGGCAAGGAGCCTTCTAGTATTTGCACTGTCTGAATGGAGAATTTTGACGTGGTTAATTTTTTTTTTACTCCGTACAAAGTACAGAAGATGAAAAAAGAAGTACCTGAACGAATGAGGGCCAAAAGTTTTACGTTTCGAGTAGAAAAACGCAGGGTTAATAATATTCTTCAAGTAAATTTCGATCTTTTACACAATTTCATCTTGCAATAATTTTTTACTTGAAACTTTCTTCAAAAACGGGACAAGCAAACATGTGTCCCAGGTGGCTCTACCTGAGATGCTTCAATGAAGACCTGAAAACGGGAGAATCCCGCTTAAACGGGACGTCTGGTCACACTAAATAACTGGTACCGTACGATATTATCTCATAGATTGTGGAATTCAAAAATATAAAGGGTCACACATCTGCCACGTTACGTCGTGGAAAAAAATAAGGAAAAATGGGAAAATCTGCCTATTTCCTAAAAATCCCGTGTAAAAAATTAGAGCATTTTCGTCTCGCTGCTTCACTATTCTTGCTGTAGATCCGCTATCTAAATCAACAACTGGATCCACGCCTGGTGGGTATACTATTTTGTTTTTTCGAGAACCATCACAGGTTAAAAAGTCATTGGTGCACAGTATATATAGGACTATACGGCCTATATAATGAATTCAGAAAATGGCAACGGCGGCAGTCGAGCTGTGTTGTAAAATGTGAATATCAAATGGAAAAATTATTAAATTTCATATTTTAACAGAATGACAAATCACGTAAGATAATCGATGAATACGTAACTTATCATCCTCGCAGGGAAATTTGTTTAAGCATAACTGTCATTTGTATCTCTGCTGGCTATTTTTCATATACTGTAGGAAGGCGATTGAATGGATTTTAGCGCCCTTCATCTTCAGCTCCCCCTGTAAAATCTCCAATAACCTGTTATACCACAGCCAGTAAGGCTATGTAAACGTGATATCTGTTTTCTGTTTATATAGTAGGCTATTTTTCCAATTCGTAAACATGAGTAATTATGCTTTACTAATTATGCTTAATTTCTGTGTTTACACCAAAGAGCAAAGACAGTCAATTGACTGTCTTTGGTCGTTGGTCTACACCAAGTATCTTAAGACATGCTCTCATTACATTATTATATAATATTACGCTGTTGATTTTTATATTTTATTGCCACATTATGCAGTTCTTTTCTACTCAATCCGATCATCTCAGGCCTCACTAGTAAATGGGGAGTTTTGCCCGAATGCGCAAATGCATAGCCCGAATGCGCTAATCTCCTTAATCTAAATTATAGCCGGAATGCGCAAATCGAAATCGCCCGAATGCGCAAATTGAAATAGCCCGATTGCGCAAATCCCAATAACAAAAGAAAATTTCACTTACTGAAGTTCAATATAGTGTTAGTACTTTATTTGGTCTAGTATCCACACAGTATCTTCATTATTGCCTTCCTTTTCCGCACATTTTAAAATATTGCCTCTTGTCTCCCTAAGTATTGCTCGGACAGTTGATCATGATTGCTAAGATTGGAATTATCTCGAGTGATCCAATTTTTCTATTCATTAGTTAAAATAATTACGGAACAATTCTTGTTTGTGCAGCGTCAGGATGGCACATGACATAGCTATTTGTACGAATATAACAGTATTTAAATTTATTATATATACTAAATCTTGTTTGTTTCTGTTCGTTAAAATTAACTTAAAGTATATTATTATCACTGAAATAAAACATATAAGTCACAACAATAAAGAACAGAAACAAACAAGATTTAGTATATAATAAATTTAAATACTGTTATATTCGTACAAATAGCTATATCATGTATCATACTGACGCTGCACAAACAATAAGAATTGTTCCGTAATTATTTTAACTAATGAATGGAAAAATTGGATCACTCAAGATAATTCCAATCTTAGCTATCATGATGAACTGTCCGAGCAATACTTAGGGAGACAAGGGGCAATATTTTAAAATGTGCGGAAAAGGAAGGCAATAATGAAGATACTGTGTGGGTACTAGACCAAATAAAGTACTAACACTATATTGAATTTCAGTAAGTGAAAGTTTCTTTTGTTATTAGGATTTGCGCAATCGGGCTATTTCAATTTGCGCTTTCGGGTCATTTCCATTTGCGCATTCGGGTCATTTCAATTTGCGCATTCGGGCTATTTTTATTTTGTGGATTAGCGCATTCGGGCTACAGCCAGCAAAATTATGTGGGAAATTAAGAAGTTAGCAATGTGCTGAAGGTATTATTACATATTCTTTACCTGTTGATATCAGGTAATCTGATTCAAAGTGTTGATATTACCATCTTCTCTATTATAAGTGAATTGTTTGGCGTACAGCGTCATAACATTTGTACATGATGTTTTTATTTAAAATTTAAGTTTTGCGAACAAGGTGACTTTGCAACAAGGTTCTAAATGTATTTCTTGTGGAGTAGTGGAGATAATTAGAGTCAACCTTAATAGGAGATTGAAATGGGGGAATATCTAAAGTTTTTAGAATGTTTTGAACTTTTGATAATTGACTCTATGCTGGAATTTCACCCGAGGAAAAATAACGTGTTTAATAATTATTAACTCACTACAAATAAGCCTACAGTATGTATGTTAACAAACGTCAAATTTTCTTATCTAAACTGTACATACTATCGTCTACGTTTGTAAAATGAATAACATGACATACTGTGGGATAATTATGGTTTCAGTCCAAAAGATAATATTATATACGTCATTACGTCTGGAAAGTGAAGTTCAATTACCATATGATAAGCAGTTTTT
The DNA here is from genome assembly GCA_034694985.1 of Campodea silvestrii. Classification (NCBI taxonomy): domain Eukaryota; kingdom Metazoa; phylum Arthropoda; class Diplura; order Rhabdura; family Campodeidae; genus Campodea; species Campodea silvestrii. Next base: position 9,330 of record JAQFYR010000467.1, read on the forward strand.
ATTATTTATGTAATTTGAATGACACTTTATTTTTGCAAACCAACATACTATCGATTTGCTAACTATATTACCAGATCAACTCTTTAACATTACTGCTATAGTCGCTAATTACCGCATTGTTCACATTAACAGTATGTAAGCACTTATTTTAGTTGGATTAGACAACTCGCATATTAAATTCCCACTTACTTTCATTTTGTTGTTGAGTGATAACAGAGTCAATATATTCAAAAGTAGTTATTTTATTCTAAAATATGACGATTAATACTGACTGAATTAAAGTCAATTATTTATTAAGAATGCAGGATATTGAAGGCGGTTCTACAATATAAAAACGCATGAAAGAAAAAAAAATATTATCATATAAATGTGAAATATTCTACTGCAACCCAAACGCGCAAATTAAATCTAAAAAGCATAACTACGGAGGGCACGAAAGCGCGATTTTAGGAGGAAAAAGCACAACAACAAAGAACCAAACTGTGCAACACAAAACAACCAAAAAGCGCAATATAAATCAATGTTGGAAAGAAACAAACGTGGATATACTTGGTATCACCCTCAAATAGAAATACATGTTTTTTATTTGTCTTAAATTGTTGTTTAATTAATGTGATGATGCCTGTTAATAACAAACCTTAATTTACTAGAAATATATGTTTTTATGCATTGAACAATATTAAAATAATTTCTTGCAATGAGAGAAAAAAACACTGCTAATATAGCATATGGGAAGTTGAAAACAGTAAAAACCAGGAAGTACTTGAAACTGTTGTAAGTATGCGTGAACACAATAAAACTAATTCGTCCGAAATTCAATAATCCAATAGTGAACTTTGTTGCGATTATACATAGTTGTAATTAGAAAGATCGTGTACAACAAAAGAAGGAAATTGTACACCACGAAATACTAAATACAGGAGTGAAGCTTTTTTAGAGAACTTATCCTCAATTATTACCTGAGTGTGCTGATATCCAGTATTAACATTCACGGATAAATTTGACAAATCTGGAAATGAGAAAAAGAAAATAATAAATGAAATAGCAAAGAAGGAAAGGTTCGTTGAAAGGTGTCCTTCTACGCTGGTTATTTAATATTATGGATTTTGGTTGTTGAAAAATGCCCTTTTTCTTTATTGTTTATAAAAATAATGCGCTTTTATGTTTCCTGAAATTGCATATTTACGCCTTTGGTTTGCACCGGATTACCGCATTCCACCATTTCGGCTGTCTTTATAAACAAATCCCTTCACATTATAATTATAATAATACTTTCACGCTTGTATTTTCTACTACGTTTTCCTAAAGTAGGTCCTTTGGTCGTTTTCATCGATAATGTGAATAGGAAATGGTGAATATGTATAAGAAATTTACAATAAGTTGTAGAACAGTTCTCCATTGAATGTTCATATCAAAATTATTTTACAGCAACTTTTCCATATTTGATAGCTTAATATTGGTGTAACGACATCATAATTATATATATATATATCTCCATTTCTAGATGAATTTATGATCTATAACTCAAATGACCGTTAAGCTAAACAATAAACGAAAATCTCGGAATATTCGAAGATAAGGCTGATTGAATTGAAAGTATATAATATAGTGCTTCTGTTAGTATAGAAACATCTTAATCGGAGGGAATAAGGTGTAATCCATTATAATTACATGTTATAATCTTAGGAAGATCAGCAGCAGCAATTTATTTAAGCGTAGTATATGCCTATATGGAATTAAAAAAAGATAAACATTATTTGAGAAAGAGAAGAAACGCAATAATGAAAATCCCAAGACTGATGATGTGCTTGTTTCTTTGGAAATAAATGAATTAGATTTTCATCGATCGCAAATGCTGTTAGCTCGAGTAAAAGCCCCGACCAGGGAAAGGTTGGAGAGGGAGGGGGTGAGGGGAGGGGAGGTCAAATCCCACTTTTTTTCTACAATCAGCCTCCTCTCGATACAGTTTCTACTGTGTTCAATTGTGAGTTGACGTCCACCATGGATTTTACACTCTGTTTTCAACACGTACATTCTCTATAATGAGAAACGCACTTCACCACCTCTGGCTCTTTCGCTGCTGGTGGGTTTTATAGCTCATGTGATTTACTTCTTTTTACGGTTGAGTAAAAAGAGTTGCTTTCGAAAAAATTGCAGTTTAATTGTCTTGTAAGATCTTTTATGGAGTCACAGTTGAGTAGTCTTTTTTTTTTTTTTTACATTACAATATTGCGTGAAAGGAAATTTCTAATACATGGTGTAATTTTGAAATAATCGAAATTTTATGACTACTCTACAGACAAATACTGTTACAGCCAACATAATAGTGTTAAAATTTAGATTGTTTCAAAGTAAACAGTACCTCTGTTAGTGTCTGTTTAAATGTTGCTTTATCGTCTGTATAATTATGCGTCTCTAGACTGAGTCCTACATGAATCTTGTTTACATCATTACATGCATAATGAATGGAATTTTTCACGGAGAATTGTTAGAAAGCAAGAACTGATTAATCCGATTATGTATATGTGTCTGATTAATCTGACTTTAACAGTTAAAAGACTTCTAGTTCAATACACAGTGGGCTTTATATAGTGCATCCGTCACTTGTCTGCGGCAGAAAAATTTAGTAACATCAAATTTTACAACATATTTAAAAACACGAAAACTTAAAAAGAAAATTGTACTCCATGACGAGAGTTACAATACACTTTCTAGGTTATTACAAGTTGTATAGTTTTTGTGCTGTACAGCAACTACTGCCCCGTCTTTAGAATCTGTAGAAAGCGCGATTGGTTTTTATTTTGCGCTTTCTGCAGATTCTGGAGAAGTGGTAGGAATGTAGGATATTAAATTTTGAAGTAGAATTATGTATAAAAACAAAACAACAATTTTCAAGGTTTTCAATCATTAAATACAGTTTCATATAAAGTGACTTTTGAGGTATGCATTAGGTAGAATCATGTATACCGGGAAAATTTCGTAAAAGTGAACGGATTTATCAAGTATATACTGTATATCTACTCAAAAATACCTTCGCATGGATAGAACGAAGTGGCATTGAAGTCGAAACATTTCATATTATACAAACAAACTGCTGAAGTTTCCTTTCAACTATATAGATATATTTATTATTCACGTACCATTATTACACATTTGCAGGTCGACATTTATATACGAGTAATTCTTTAAAGTGCATGTATATACTATACACCCTGACCGATAAACAATAGTTTTTATTTGAGAAACACAGAATGAATGTTTGTTATGTCATTGAACTCCACTGTCGCAGAGGGAAATGAAATGTGGAAGTATTCTTAGAAACATGTCTTTGTGAAATATTGCCAGTAATAGAAAAAGCCACCAGCAGTGAGAAAGGTTCTGTATATTGCCAAAGAGAGATTATCAAACTTGAGGAATAGTATTGGCAGGAA
>JAQFYR010000468.1:0-12758 GCA_034694985.1 Campodea silvestrii
ACAATCCGCAATGTAAAACTCTCGCTTGAGGGCGCTGTATACCATCCGTCGGCTACAAATCCACAACAAATACGTAGAGCGTTTGTTGTTATTTATTTATTTTATTCGCTACTATCATACTTTCAGACGGCAAATGTCCACTAACACAAAATATATAACTGCAGCAATGTTTTGTAATTCGTCTGGTTGTCTCCAAAGCCGCCTTAAAGAAGTTTTTAGTGACCTAGACGTTTCGAACTTCAACAATGATCATACTACCTACCTGTGGAGGATATGTAGCCGACGGACGGTGTACAGCGCTCTCAAGTGAGAGTTTTTCATTGCGGATGGGTGAAACGATGGACAAATCGTGTAGGATTGAGAAATGTGACGTATTCATTGCGGATTTCAGTAGAAATATGGCGGATAGGCCGTAAGAGTACCTCCCCTAATCACATGTGTGCTATTAATACATCAGCTTGTTTTATTCATTCTGTTTCAAAGGACAGAGCACGGAGTCAGATGCTGAACAAAATAAACCTAATAACGCGCCAAGTTAAAATAATAGTAATAATAATAACATATAAAAAAATATTGTAGCCAAGCGGATCATCATTACAAACAAAAAAAGAAAAAAAAAAGAAAAAGGCGATGTCTTCAGAACTACGAACTCGATGAACGTTGCAGAATTCCATTTCATTCATAATTCCAATATATTAAAATCCCTTGAGTGAATAATATTTCGGGTTCTAATAAGTTTTTATCGATTTTCCAGAGATATCTTTCAGTTTCCAGTAAACCTTTAAATTTCATATACATTTTAATAATGGTTTCTATTTATCTTTCTATTACGCCTATCGGGATTACGCTACCCACTTGTCGAAATACAGTTTTCTTCTGCTCCGTCTGCTTAGTTTATCTTGTTAATTTGGGGATATTCACCGAAAAAGCGATATAAAATTGGTATCAGTGGTCGGCTGGAATTCATGTTTTCAGTTGAGTTTGTTGGACTTCTTTGGAGTTTGTGATGATTAAAGGTCAAATTGCATATACAATAACTACCTGTATTTAAATTTCGTGAATTTTTATTCATCGTACAGTATATTGCAAGGAAGCCTCCAAGAAAACCGTTTGACAGTCCAGTCGACCACCACCAGCTGAAAAAGCCACTACAAAAAAGAAGAGTCCTCGACAACAGTGTCGAGTGCAGTCTAATGCACCTAAGATTTTACCGCTCGACACAACTGCCGATCGATTCGACTCAGAAGCCTCAGCGGCAATTCCCTCGAACAGAGAGCTATATAAGAGCGGACATTCTGTCAACGAAAGAGGGTGGGATACGGGGTTTCCGAGAGAGGTGGGAAGCGAGCTCCTGAAAGAGGGAGATGGAGCCATCTTTCGCCCACAGTGCGAGTAGAAAGTTTGAGTGCGCCCGCAATCCAGGGCCCCACACCTCTCAACCATCCAGAGCAGGGAGAAGGAATATAGGAAACACCAGAGGTTTCCCCTCCTTCTCTCCCACCAGCCAGTAACCAAGATCCAGATCGTCAGTGAAAGACGATCATCCTGAACTACAAAGTTGTAGTTCACTGCATTCTACAAACCTGTAGACAGCACTGTACATTAAAGCACCATCACTTTACACTTCTGTAGAGGAAATTTCTATCTTGTCAACTACATGGCTGCCTCGAGCCAGTCCACCTGGAAGAAGAAGAAGAGATATTAATAAAGTTATTTATATAAAACACTGTATTTACTACTGAGATTCATATTAAAAATAATAGCACTTACCTTGATGTATTTTCTTATAGTCCATCGTCCTGTACCTATATATACTACCTATAATACTCATGTCTTGCTCGGACCATTGCAGTCTTATAGTAGTATTATATATTTGGCGCCCAACGTGGAGCCACTCTTCAGCAAGACACTGTTTGAGGGCTCCAGCTTGACCTCACAGCTCGAGATGTATCATTATCCTCCCTAGTTCTACAGTTATGGACATATTCCCACTCCTTATAGTGGAAACAGCATGACCTACCAGGGCCAAATCCATCAACCAATAAGAACGGAGAATCTTAGTATTCCTACTATGTTGTTTGGGATAGATCTCCCAAACCCAAGGCAATACACAACTTTGGAGAAGATTTATGTACGTGAAAGAAAGTATCTCGGGATGGAGAACTTACCTACAGAAACCAGAAAGTTAAACACTTCCACTCCTCCTGCTTACTCGACATGTTTGTCGGAACAAGACACACGAACATGTCAAACCTTTACAGTGTTAGAAGATCCGGAGGTAGAAAGGAAACATTTCCAAAGAAAATGTTTTCCTGAAGAAACCCCTAATCTGAGGAAAGCCACTCTGCCATATTTGGTGGAGCGAGACCCGCAAATATGTTGTTATTTTACAGTGGTAAAAGATCCTGAGGTAGAAGAGAAACATGTTCGAAAAGAATGTTTTCCCGAGGAAACCCCTGATCTGGAGCGAACCACTCCACCACTTCACTCTACATATTTGTCAGGGAAGAGCCCACAAATATACAATTTTAATTCAGTGCAGAGACCTTCTGAGGTGAAGGGTAGTTGTGTCAGTGATATGTACTTACCTGAAGAGACCAATATTTTGAAGAGAACCACTCCACCACTTTACTCTACATATTTGTTGGAACGAAAACCACAAATATGTCATGCTTTTACAGTGGTAAAAGATCCTGAGGTGGAAGAGAAATATGTCCGAAAATAATGTTTTCCCAAGGAAACCCCTGATCTGGAGAGAACCACTCCACCACTTCACTCTACATATTTGTCGGGGAACAGCCTACAAATATCCAATTTCTATTCATTGGAGAAACCTTCTGAGGTGAAGGGTAGTTGTGTCAGTGATACACACTTACCTGAAGAGACCAATGTTTTGAAGAGAACAACTCCACATATTTACTCTACATATTTGTTAGAATGTGAACCACAAATATGTCATGCTTTGTAATGGAGAGACCTTCTGAGGTGAAGGGTAGTTGTGTCAGTGATACGCACTTACCTGAAGAGACCAATATTTTGAAGAGAACTACTGTGTAAGTCGGCTGCTGAGAGTAGCCCAATTAGTGGACCACTGTTAAAGCACCGCTTGTGGTTCAGTTAGTCTAGGATTCCCTGGTTGACGAGTTAGCAGGCAAGAATGAAGTGAAGTGCTTCATTGACGGCTTTATTAGAAATATGAGGTTTGTCACGCTTGAATGTATAAGTTTTGAGAAATTATGTAGGACGTATTTGATATGAATATTTTATTCCTCCATCATAGATTGCACGCCCATGTAGTGCTTTGGTTATGAGTCCCAGAGGGAGCAATTCCGCTTTTGTTTATACTTTTGAGTCCTATTTATATCAGGGTGTTACCCTGGTTTGCGGGTTCACAAGATGAACTCGATTTAGAAAATAACATAACACATTTATTGGTTCTAAATAAATTACAACATAACTAGAAAACCCCGTGCTAAGACATATAAATAATTCTTGAAGATACTTGAGGGGTATTGAGTGCAATAATGTCTTAATCATATTCAAACAATACAAAGTGAATTAAGCTTATTCAATAATTTAACATAATGTCGAAGAAACCCGTGAAATACATTTATATAATTCTAAGTATATATGCATTTAGCATAATAATGATCAATCATTCTTCATACTGATTAAACGATCTGTAAGAAAACAACTAGAGAGAGTTCTGTGTCTTCCCTAGTTTATGAATAATCATGAATCACTCCTATATTCGCTTCGCTCGGCACGGCTTTACTTTACTTTCGTTATTTCTCTTGCACGGAATGTAAGTCAAGGAATAATTAATTTAAGTAAAGCACGAACTAATTACGGTAAACAGTCATTCAACCACAGCGGCGTAAATATCTGGAATAGTTTACCAACATCTGTAAAATCTCTTTCATTTCATGAATTCAAGACACATCTAAAAATAAATCCTAAGGAATATTTCTTAAGTTAATAATGTAAATATCGTAACTTCTATGAATTATCTAAGCATGTTTTTGTAAATTTTAAATATATTATATATCATTAACTCTGGGTCCACGTGTTACTAGTGCAACGCACTACTTAGTGGCCCAATTATATGTAACTGTAAATTTATTAACCGGATAATTAAATGATTTTTATTATTATTACTATAATTATATGTGAATTCGAAGAAACTCTACTGACCTCCATCAGAATTTATTCCACTGACCTCCACATAAATTCTTTTGTAATGAACAATAAAGTATTTAATTAAAATAATCAAAAATCGATTACCGGGCGCTAAAACAATTAATTACGAATTGCTCTTTTGCGATGTTATAATCTATTTTCTCATGATTTAAGAAATTAAATAGAACAAATATAAACAAATAAACAATTCACCGCATGAAATAAGTAATTTGAACTGTGGGGAAAATACAGTACGTTGCAACTGAATAATAATTTTAAATACCAAATAATAATTGTAGACAATAATAATTGTAGATATAATTTTTTTCTAGGGTTCATTAAATTAATTTAAACTCTCAAACTGCTATTTGTTAATAGTGTTGTATTGGTCACAGTTGAAAATACTGAAATTTGATACTCAAACAGAATTCCAAGGTTATTTATGTATATTTTAAAAGCCCTGCAGCCTAAAATCGTTCCACAGTGCAGCAATTACTTCCACTCAGTACTTTGTCAGTTAAACTGATGCTAATAATGAGCACCCACAGCTATATTTTCGTGTAGTTACGTCTCTGCGGCTAAGCTTCGTTCACAAGTAAAAGAACAACAAGTAAACACAGAATAATCACATAGAATTCCGAAGAACCGATGGGAAGAACACACACGTGAAGCCCAAGCATCGCAGTACCTCTTTCACGTCTTTGTTGACCTTATTGGATGTGTGTACAACGGAGAATTCCCTCCATTCAGTTTATAAAATAAATAGTGGTGATCATTGGAGATCTATCGGTGATCTCCAGAGATCTCTGGAGATTGCTGGGGATCTCTGAGTATCTCTGGAGATCCTAGGATATCAATGGAGATCTCAAGGAGATCATAAGGAGATCATTTCTCCAGGAGATCTGGTGTACACTTTTCTTTAGGAGTGAATTACCCCTCGGGAAAACTTGAAAAGTAACGTAAAAATAGCATATTTTGATCAATAATTTGAGAAAAATCCGTCCTCGATCCCTTTGGATTTAGCATACGTAAGAAAACAAAAAAAAAATATTGAAAACCTAGTAATATACTATTGCATTCATTAAATACACTGCCAGATAAGAAAAAAACGGTTGCTTATGTCATGAAAACCACTGTTGTAGTGTAATGATCAGGGCCGTATTAAGGCATAGGCAACATAGGCAGTAGCCTAAGGTGCTAAATTTCTTAAGGGCGCCTGAATTAAGAAAAAAGAGAAAACATACAATCTCCCTATCTCAGTCATAATTGCACTAGTAAAACTAAGAGAAACTGCTTGAAAAATACTTTATTGCCCTAATATGATTCGAATTTTTATCCCTTGCTAATTATGTCACGTTGATCTACGTCTTCCCTCGTTAATTGTATCACGTTGATCTACGTCCTCCCCTTTAGTCCGAAATTGTCTCTGAATGTTATATTATATCAACATAACTAAGAAGTTCACCTTTAGCAAGGATATTGAGATGAATTTTGGCATTAGTAGATCATAGGGGGTAGTTCCTGATGTTCGCAAGTCTGCGAACCTGGGAGTTATTACGTTTGTGAACTTTGAATGTCTCTAAACCGTCGTGTTTTATTTTTGCATCTAATTTTTTGTTGATGATGTAATACAGGATTTAATAAGTTGTTGTCATATGTATGCGCCTGTTTAACATTTTATAACTTCTGTAAAAAAAAATACAATGGAACACATGATCGGTTTTCAGTGTACTATTATTTTCATCTTCAGCGAGAAATCATTCGGGGATCCACAAAGTGGCGGGAGTCAAAACTCTCCTTGTACGCTAACCAATGCGCGACGGAACACTTTCACAGAATTCTTCTCTCAGCTGCTCAAAGCCGTAGCCCGTAGATCGTGATTCGTGAGGGAAGGAGGGGGTTTAATGCGACGGGATTGGAATTGGTGACGTCTTGAGTTTGCGGGACATTGTAAAGTTGGGCGAATTCTGGCGAAGTGTTTTGGGCGACGCAAATATTTGCGCGCGCGATGAAATTATTTGCTCTAATTATTTGCTCGACAGCAAGCCACCGTACCGTACTCTTGGGACGTTCGACTACTAGAAATACTACCATTGTGGCTGGTATTTCAGAACACTTAGTACTGCTCCTTACGTATTTTATTATTCCACTAGAACCTTTATAAATGGGAAAATAAATGATGAAAAAATAAACGACAATGATAATCATAGATCATCACCAACGAAATTAACGAAATTTATATTGCATGCTTATTATTTGTACATCGCCCACGTACCTTTATAATTGTTCTTCGTTTTTCTTGATATTCAGTATTTCCAAAAAACACATTTCTTTCCTGGAATTGCTTGAGTGCAATCATTTAAATGAATTAAGATTTTTTTTTTAATTAAAAATTATTTTACTATTTTTCACTATAACTTCACATTAATACTGATATTAGTATACTTATAACAGATGTTGTAAAATAGCACACATTGACGTGTATAGTTGACCATGTAATATCAATAGTAAAATAGTTTTTCATTACGCTGTAATTGTCGAAGTCGTATGAAGCATCTCAGCAGCCACTACGTCGTATAGGATCGGTTCGGAACGGAAACGAACAAAAATATCGCATGCATTAATAATATAGGCGAAAGACCGTACGTCACGTCGGATCGGATCGGAGAAGAATTTTTACATTTAACTCCGTGTTAAAAAAAATCCGGTCTGGTCCGATCCGATCCGACGTGGTGTGCAGATACAGCTTAAAATAATTATAATTGCTATTATATGTATTAATGTAATGAATATAATCATAATTTTAAATATTGTAAGTGTGCGCTAATTGATGTATATGCTATAAGTAAATTTGTGCGCAAATTGAAAATGTGTGCAATTTCATTTTTACGCTTTTTGTATTTGTGCGGTTTATAAATGTGCGCTGTTAGATTGTGTTTTTGGCGTCTTTGCACACTTAGTACATATCCGTTATTAGTGGTGTCTTTGAAGATCACCACCTGCTTACATTTAATACAGAATATTGAAGAGAAGAAAATGTAAAAAAAATGAAGTTTCGGTTTTGTGTACATGATTTTCAAAGAACAAAAATTAAATGCAAACCAGTCGGAATATTCTGGAGTATCAACCGACTGTGTTAACACAAAGCAACAAAAAAAAATCATTTTGTCTAACGCATTTTCCTTTTTCTAATTATAAATTTAATGCAAAATCTGCAGAACAGACGTGGTCTAAATTCATCTAGGGACGGAGGTAATATTTTAATCAACAGTAATAATCTTTCACTAGCAGTACAGAAATAGCATGTTGCATGTTTTTAATTGATATTTAAAAAATGTTCACCCCAATCTGGTTTTATATTTTCTCATAAAGAAAGATAAATTAGATCTAACACATTTTCCAAATTTTTATTCTTAACTCGTTTCTAATTAGTTGGTCACATCGATACATGTATATAAATACACATTTGACAATATTCATTTATAATTGATAAGACTGCTTATTATCATTTCAACAGCTACCAAAAGTTGATTCCACAGTTTTGAATTGATGTATCCTATGCAGAGTTTCAGAACGCCATCAAGTGACATTACTGCCTGTTACAAACCTCAGATGTTGTAAGTATGATCAGAAATTATTCAAATGAACATAGCAGTGTATTTTTAAAATATAGTAATTAATGATATCGAAACAATATGAGTGAATTGAGTGTCCTTCCATACAGCATCTGTAGGATTTGTAATTAAACCCACAAGACTCCATCGTCGAGTACTAAAAAAAAAAGACGTGTTCATTTTACTACTTCCAACCAATAGCCTCGTTTTTAAAGTCTACAGACGACAGTTCTCTTCATCCGTAAGGACAGTAAGGTTCGATCATATTGGCTCCGGATTACGTGATTGTGTGGTTTGAATCAAGTGAGCATTTTGTCAATAATCCATTTATATGAATTGTACAGTGGCTGATTCCACTGAACAATTTTGTGTTAGATGATTTTTCAGATTAAATAAAATAGGGATTTCCGTTTCATTGAAAACAGTTATAATATGATAAAGAACTAACTTAGAAAGGGTTGAATAAGGTGTAAAATTAGGTTGAAAGCTTTCGAATTAGTTCTGTATCACTTGGTTCAATTCAAAATATGCAGCATACCACAAAATTTGTTATGAAGTTTGGTCGGAATTTTGGAGTGTTCGTTCGGGTTTCAACGGAGTTCTAAGAGAATTCAATGGAGTTTTACTTGATTTAACGGAAGTTCATGTGCATTTTGTACACCGGAATTTGGCAGAAAATAACCCCTTGTACAACATACACATTAAGTTAATTCATATACAATCCCGATAGCATACGTGAAAACTGGTAGTGAAGATACGAAAAAAAGAGCAGGCTGTCCCAATAGCAAACATTTAGAAAAATTCTATAAATAGCACGCCATTGTCGTTCTCTGTAAATTTTATTCACATAAATTCAACAAGTTTCGCCCTCACTGGCATCATCATGAATAATCTGTATATATAGAACTGTTAAAGTTAAATCAATAACAATTAAATAAATTATAATATTTAAAATCTGAAAGCTTACCATATTATCATCATCATATGTGTTTATTCGTAACTTAGGCCTCAGCCTGTATACAATACATAGTATGTACATTATTGATTGAGAACAGTCGGATATATACAAAAGTTGAACAAGAAATGCTGTATATTAATATACGAACAAAATATTTATAATACAATAATTCCTATTAAAAATAAATAATTATACAATTTTACATACTCCATCAAGAAATTTAAAAGTGAAAAAACGTTTTCCAAAGGAAAATTATTAAAAATACTGTAAAATTTCTCCGGAGGAACATTGAAGAAGTATGAGGAAAGCCATCTGTTTCGGAGGTTGCTATATAAAGGACAGACAACGACAACGTGATAAAATGATCTGCTTTCAAGCATGCAAAGTTGGCATAATTTTTCTTCACTAATTTCTAAATATTTACCTTGAAAATATACAGGACCATCCGGAGATGTTCTGCAACACGCAATAAGTTTAACTATATTGAAAGGAGCATTTCTTAAAAAATAAGATTCAGTTAAAAAATTATCACCTAGATACAACCTATCACAGTACATGGGGTTATCGGTAATTTTGTTTCTATCATTTTGAATTGTTGTGTCACAATTTTTTTGTAATATTGGAGAATAGTCTAGGTATGGATCTTTTAAGAAATTAATGAAAAATTCATACTCTCCATTGATAGTGAAAAACTTTGCCAACGAGTGCAGCCAATCATTACATGTCGTGGAAAGTGAAGGACAATTGGAATTTAAATATAAGTTTCTTATGCCTTGTTCACACGCGATATTTATCCGGGGTTGAGCCTGCTATGAGCGCGCGACGACCTAACACACAAATAAATGAAAGCCAGCTAGAGTCCGGGCTGATAACAATGGCGATGGGGAAACAGCTGGTTGAACGTTATCTGAGAGGAATGTGATTTAGTTGGTGACACAGAAAATATCAGGTAAGATATACTCTTTTAATTTAAGTTCTTAAAATGCAAGTTACCGCAACACACCTGTGAAACGGCTGTATGTAAGTTGGCAGTCGATCTCGCTTCGAACCAGACTGGTGAATTATATGTGTGAACAACAGCGAGCTCAGTCCGCGCTGTAGTCTGATTTGGGCTCGGGATGAATATCGCGTGTGAACAAGGCATTAGGGAGTCAAAACAGAGTACAGTAAAATACAATCGATCTGACCTTGCTGTCGAATGTTTTATAGGCTATGTTCATATTTTTGTTTCTTGCTACTAGTTGCTAGTGATGAGGTTCTTACTAACTGAATCGGAGCAGCCGTTGTTTTATCAATAATGTAATGTGTAAATACTTGTTCTGTTACTATTTTTAAATTCAAGTTGATTTGACTTGGAGTTTATTAAATGAGTAATTATTGGCAAGCTACCTTTGGTGTTTTCATATCAGAATTCCTACATGTATTTAGAAGAGTTTAACGTAGAGTGAGAAGTAATAATTGTTGTTGAGTCGGGATTCTTGTTTAAAATTATTTTGTCACTCCATATATATACGGTTATTATTGAGATAGGGAGATATAATAACTGTAGCTAACTCGGATAATCGCAACTCATAACAATTAAAGTTGAGTAATACAATGCACGTACTCCCGTGCTTCCTCTTTCCTATTGTGTACAGGGGATTTTATCCTATAATGTACTCAACATACACGATCTGCAGGTGTGAGATCAAAGGGCTTTCAGGGTAATAGGCGCTCTCGCGTTAATAATGTCATATGTGATATATTAAATCGATATTTTTAAGTCGAGAGTAGCTTTATTATACCCCAAGCACAAAGAGCGTTGAAAATGTGCGACGCCTGAATACTACCCACGTTTGCGACGACTCAAGTCAAAAATCGCGCGCTCAAGTGAACACATAATTGCAATATTATCAGCGGCAAAGGAACTTAGCTTCAACGCGTACATTCTGTCATAAAACGCTGATTCAAATCAACGCTTGTTCATTTCTCGCGACGATAATTTTCCTCGCTCTTTCTGTTTGGGGTTTAAAACTCCAAACACAAAGACCGATAAAAAAAAATAGCGGAACGAGAATTGAAAGAGCGTTTTTAGACCAGCGTTTTTCAGGAGAAAGATATCGAAATTTTTCTGTGTTTAATCAGGAAATCGCACGCTACAATGCAACTACTTCTTCACATGAGCGGGCGATTTTTTTAGTTCTTTTTCCCGAAATTGCCGTAAACGCTCATTTTCCCCACTACGCTATATTAAGTCGCTCTTTGTATTTGGGACTTAATGAGTTTTTTTTTTTTTTTTTTTTTTTTTTTTAAATATGTTATCTGTGCCTATACCCCACACATTCCATATGAAAATTAGTCATTACATCACTCTATCACATGTAAACTCAACGGCAAAATGGAGCATCTGTATGAACATCTTCAATACGCGTACACGCTAATTTACGCACACGTACATTTTGCGCACTTGCCATACACATTTAGCGCACATCCTGACAATAATTAATTCCCCAACTTTCTCATCAATTGCTTTCTTAATGTTGTTATCTAACACCCCCTAATTTTATCGTGTGGATTGATCCACTACTTCTTCTACTGGCCGACATCTTCATTGGTGTTCCTATAATTTATCAGTTTACGATTTATAAGGTTAAGTCAGGTAAAAAAAAAAGGCTAGATTACGTCAGGTCAGATCATGCCATGCCATGTTAGGTCAGGTTAGGTTAGGTGATATTAGGGCACGTTAGGTACGATATGGTTTGATAAGGCGAGGTTAGATTAGATCAGGTCATGTTAGGTTAAGTTACCAGGTCAGGTCAAGTCAAGTTGGGTCAGGTTAGGTCAGCTTAGGACAGGTTAGGTTAGATCAGGGTAAGTTAGATTTTGGTATTTTCATGCAGTCATATATAATATGCTGAGCATAATTTTTCAATATCTGTGAATATTACTTTCCTTGTCATATTAAAATATATATAGACAAAACAAATAACAAAAATACGATATATTTTATGGGTGCGCTAAATGTATGGTCCGCATTTGGATGCTGTACGCATTTTGTCCATGTTAGCAATTGAATATGTGCGCTTTTCATATATGCGCTTTTTATATATGCGCATTTGTCAATGTGGGCATTTCGTATATAGCCGCTTATAAGTCTACATCCGGAAATGATAGAAATAGCCATCATGATGAAGAAAAGTCATTATAAAATAATACCGTGCACATCAGTTACATGCATCCATTATTAATGGTAACATAAGAAACAATCATATTGAATAGCTAAATAAAACAAGAAAAGTAAAATAGTCAGTATGCGGCTGAGTACTGCATAGTATTAGAAGATTTACTTGTATTACTTTACATTGCTGTCTTTTATTGCTTCTTTCGTAAAATCCACAGAGATATTTTCAGAACCGGAGCCAGCCGCCGATTTCCAGTGTGACGGATCCAGTAAAATTAGTGAAGTAGAAGACCGTTAATTCGCTAGCGTGGCGAGACGATTTTGTTTCCCGTTTTTTAAAAACAGAAAACTATGTTGTAACTGGATATTTACTAACCATTTTTAAATAATTCCTTCACCCCCTCCCTCATTTTTCCATATTTTTTTAACACGGTGCGGGGCGAATGCTCCTCCTAATCCCGCGCCTGGGAATCCGAAAAATGTATTTGCATAGCACATAATACAAATTTATACTTTGTCTCTTTGACATTTCAATACTGATGTTCCAGAATATTCGAATTTCACTATATTCTGAGGGAAATAACCACATTCTGCTTCAGAATATGGAAAACAAAATTCTGCAGCATCCATTACTAATTCCCAGTTATATTGTGCCATCGTCCCTTCTTCTGTACAAGGCAATGAGGCTGGCAATAGAAAATAAACAAATGAAACAGGAACTTCAGAGGAGCTGTCCTGCTGTCCTGAAACTCGCATTAAATATGAATACTTTTTGGAAATAATGTAACAAATCGCGTATATTAGACCCCATCCCTTACCTATTATAACTTGGTTGATTCAGGTACCT
>JAQFYR010000469.1:0-12757 GCA_034694985.1 Campodea silvestrii
GAAGTAAAGAAATCTTAGTAAGAGCACATTTTCCAATCCTTACCAATTTCGCCCAGCCAATGAAGACTCTGGATTATCCATACAATCAAGCATTGTATGTACTTTAGACTTCAACCTCTAAACAAAATTTTATTAAATTGGTTTAGTCACTGAACTCGACTCTGATATGTTTATTTCCCAGATATTTTTCTACTTTTGAAATCTTGATTTCAGAAATCCTTAAATTTTAATTTTTGAGAATCTTAATTTCTGAAAAACGAACATGATTTTGTAATGCTGAAATCTTTGAATTTGCTTTTATTTATAATTTTTGTCCGGCTGAAGATGTACTGTATGTGAACCTGGTTGTGAAGTATGGTATAAACAGAGAAGGCATAAAACATTTCATTCTTTAATATTCGTTTTTCTGTACTCCCCAATTTGTTCTGTGTGGTTAGATTCAATAATTATCTTAAATAATATAATGTACTTTTCTATTCTTTAAATTCGGGTAATCCAAAATAACAACAGCTATCGAAACAAAATGAAAAAAAAATCTTGAATACAGTCGTTATCGAGCTGTCATTTTTTTTTACAGATTATTGAAATTAATCGAAAATTCTAGGCCTAAATCTATAATATGTTACATATCAGTTTCTTCCAATTTTTTTCACTTTTAGGACCGGATTTGGAACTTTCAAATAATATTAATGACTAATTATTCGAGTATTTTTAAGTTTTCATGAATTATGACGAATACGTCGAATCTCACTTGACTTCACTCGATTCGAGTCATCCCTTCAATACCCTGATTTACAGATCTCAGAACGGGTGATGTATTAAATTGACATGCTTGGGTAAAAATATATATTCAGGTTTAGCTTACATTTGCTTTTACTTCTGGTTTATAAATTTTTCACCCAGTAAACTGCTATAAACTTACTGCTGCATTATATCACTAATATACTTGTCCAATAAGTAATTTGACATCACTTCATCAAAATGTTTACCAGTACGGTAGAATATTATTGAATAAAAAAAAGTTCCATAAATCTTCATAATATACGATCAGATTTATGAAACGCTGAAACCTTTTGTGTAGAAATGTAGGTATTTCAGGAATTAGTTAAACCCCAGCCTCATTTTAGACATTTCAGTAATTCAGTTTACAAATGCTTCCGTAATACATAAGAAGTGTAAAAATAGCCTTTTATATCTTCCCCACTTGGCATGTTTTATCGATTATTATTTGTAACCTAAGAGATGAAATCGTGAAAAAGGAAAGTAAATAATGTCTTTTTACATATTTCCTTATCGAGGAAGTTTTTCCAAATGATTTGAATATTTCTGTAAATTGAGATAAAACTAGTAAATTGGATGTTTATGGAATCCATATGGTTTCTTTTTAACGTCAATAACATTTTAATGTTAAGCTTTGGGGTGGGTGGATCGATCCAAAAATCTCATCTGACATGTGGCATTACGAGTTAAGACAGGATCTGTTTCTTATTTGTGACAAATAAATGTGTATCTGGATCCTTTAAAACAAAACTAACAGTGAATAAGGCTTCTTGACGACGAAGAAAATAATAGTTTGCTTCTGTAGCTCATAATATTATGCACCCACCGTTGAATAGCTTGATCGACTAGAACCTAGAAATATTATAGCGGCAGCACCTAAACGTAGTTTCTCAATTGCGACTGAAGAAATAAAGTTTTATTTCTATGCCAGAAGTTGAGTTTTTTAGTAACTCGCAGTTAAAAAAAATACTTAAGCTAACTATTTCATTCCTTCGACTGCATATATGTTGTTGAATAACAGTGTAACGAAAATTAGTTCCATAAGTGATCGTTCTTACGTTTTCAATGCCAGAAATGACAACATGGATCGAGATAAATTAAATTATTTGGAAGTATGTACGAGTTGAACTATTAGTTTTGTTTTAGAGTATATGAGTGCGTGTATTTGTGCTGAATTAGCGCAAATTTGCATTTAATATTGTATTTAAATGTTTTGTTACATGTACGTAACTATATCTATTTCAGTAGAATAGTTACAAAAGTTTTTCTATTACAAACATTTTATTATTTTGTACATCTTTAAAAAGTATTGCTGGCCAGTTATAAATCACTTTATTTTTATGTACCGCAGATTTTTCTTTAATGATATTGTATATTGTAATACGATTAGTAGTTACGATGTAACAAGTAATAATAACATAATTATTGTCATAGATGTTGTTTTGAAAAAATATTGCATCTATTGTTTTGATGTTAATCGTAAACAAACAGGAAATTACGCCAAAGTTAGTTAATGAAAAATAATTAAATGTATTAGTTGTATATTTTAATCATATCCAATGTTTTGTATTGTATTACAATTATATTTCAATGTGATATTTGTACTGTGTAATCAAAATGTTGTGAAGTTGTGTTTAATACTCGACTCTTATTGTAATGTGTGTTTCATTTGTGATTCAATAAGTGAAATAAAAATACCCATATAGAGTTTATTTCTGATTTTATATGCACTTAATATTAGAGGAATAGAGGGTTTAGCAGAAAGGTGTTTTACCACCCGTTAACCCCTTACGGGACTACTGACAAATTAGTACAAATTCCATGTGGGTGATTTGAACCTATTAGTATCAAAACCTTCCATGCCCATTTATGAAAGTTTTACATGAGAGCATTTTTAAGTATACAATGTGGTGGATTTTGATACAAAATGCTATATTTTGGCATTGACTTTACGTGGTATATAGTGATATAAAAACGAATATATTTTTCAGAGAGCATACATGTACTTCTGCAATTTTTTTTTTAATTTTGCAGTAGTTTTTTTAGTATACAATATGGTGGATTTTGAATCCGAAAGCTGCACTTTCCCATTGATTTTAAATGGAATGTGGGATATAATTATGAATTTCATTAGTGGATGTGGAGGATATGATCCAGAGATTACATTTCTGCCAAAGAAATCCATTTCGAAAAAAATGGACATGGAGATTTTTGATTCTAATAGCCTGATTTGCTCCCAAGTCTGAAGTTTTCAAACCAATATACCTATATATAGTCCGGGAGCCAACATGCTGAACCATGTTTTGCGGTATGGCAAGCATATTTTTGCATTTTATGATAGATTTTGATGTGTAGAATCCAAATCCGGTTGATGCCACTTTGTCATCATTGGGCAACTTGAGCTATTCAAGATGGCGGCCAAGATGGCCGACTCTGAAAGGATAATTTAAAATTTGTGTATGAAGTCGCTATGGGTGTCTAATTATATGTTTTTGGGGTTAATAAATCCAGTTAAACTGTTAATTTAACAATTCGATTGTCAGATTTTACAGTATTCAAGATGGCATCCAATATGGCTGACATACAAGACAAAATTTAATGCTTCTTGTACAAAGTTCATATGGGTGTCAAATTATATGTTTTTGTGGTCAACAAATCTAATTTTTTAAATTAATTCTGATGTTTACTATTGACCATAGGGATTAGAGAGAGTTCTTAATAGTATTATTTGTTCCAGCGGTGTACCAAATAGTGATTTTGCCCAATACCGAACAGGAATTTAACCGAATATCGAATATTTCCCGCAGAATAGTGATTTTGACGAACACCAAATGATGATTTTGCCGAATGTCGATTATTCGGTACCGCACATACACCTCTGATATTGGTCCGGATACCGAATAGTTGTATGCTGCTTAAAATTTAATCTCTGCAAAAAAATTCAAAACTGCAGTAGATTGAATTTAGGAAAGATATTTTATATTTCTGATTTAAGAGAACTGCAATAATTTTACATACATGTAGTAGCCGGAAGAAGAGAAAAACAAGCAGTACAGTATGTTATCAATATATGGAAATAGTCAATTTGAGTATTTGACTTTCATTGTACATTTAAAATAAGTATTTCTGATTTCTTGAAAATAATAGTTCTACTTTAAATCAACTCAATGATTCACAATTTTCTTTCAGAAACCTTATATATTTGTAGCAATATTTAAAAGCTAAAAATCACTCGCCGATGATTACAAATGATTGGAGCAGAGTGCACTTTAATTATCCGAGTCATAAGTGACCACTGAATATCGCTGAATATTGCAACTACAGTGGAATACCATAATTGGCAAAAATAACTATTCGGCCGAACACCAAATACTTGGCAAAAAAAACTATTCGGCCGAACACCAAATAATTGGCAAAAGAACTATTCGGCTGAATACTTGGTAGTTCAATTTTTTGACGAGTATGTATAATACCGAATACCTAAATATACTGAATATTCAGCAAGTCCCTAATTTGTTCTTATTCAAATAACTAGCAACTGTATTTACACTTTACTACGTAACAACTTCCAAAATCTGAAAGCAACGAGTAGCTCTATACAGTTTAATTATTTCATATATTTCTTTATTTTCAGAATTTTCTGAGTATCCTGATCGTCATAGTGGATATGTTGTGTATACACCAGGTTGCAAGATTCCAGATATGAATCCAATGGATCCGAGTGTAAAAAGTTTCATAAAGAAACCTCAGAATATTATCTGCAACAAAACAGTGAAGAAGGTTTTTGATTCACGAGGAAGTAAATTGTTATTTAATAAAACTGCTTTACATCTTCATTATGATGTTGCAGAAGGTAGTTATAACTGTTGCTATCAGGTTCTGACGAGAGATGTGCCAAAGAATATTTATAAGAAGAAAGCTGATGATATGTTTTCGTAAGTATATATTATCAGGTATTACAGGTATACGAGGGTAGTCTGATAAGTCAGGTGACTTTTCCAAGAGGTGGACACCAAATCGAATTCTAATTAGATTTCTGTTGTTTACCATCGGTTTGAAGTGTGAACACAAAATTTAAAGCAAATTCGTCAATTAGGAAATTTTTTACAGTGTTCGGAAGAAGAAAATTTGTGTTTGTCTGTTAAAATGGAAAAACGTGAATTCCGTATGGTTATAAAACATTAATTTTTTCGTGAAAAAAACTTTAGGGAAACCGAAGAAAAGCTTAAAACGTATTATGGAATCTCCGCTCCTTCATATTGAATGGTTCACAAATGGTTTGGTGGATTTCGTTGTGGCCGTACAAGCACAAACGATGAAGAGCGTCCGGGACGCCCGATTGAGGTAACAACTGAAGAAATGGTCAATAAAATCAATGAAATGGTGTTGGAAGATCGCGAGAAAATGTACGTTAGATAGCCAGCATAATAAGCATCTCAAACGAACGGGGTTTCCCTGTCCTGCATGAACATTTGGGCGTGAGAAAGCTTCAGCAAGGTGGTTGCCGCGATTACTCACAATTGATCAAAAAAGAGCCAGCGCTACCATTTCAAAGCTGTGTCGGAGGATCCTCAAACGAAATCCACGCAATTTTTTTAAGCTATACGTGACTGTCGATGAAACATGGATCCACCATTGTACACCAGAAATGAAAGTTCATTCTAAACAAAACAAAGAATTTCTGCTAAAGAACGTGCTCCAAAGACGGCAAAAACTGTTCAATCTATAGGACAGAGCATGGTCTCAGTTTTCTGTGATTAATGTGCATCGTACTTATCGACTCCCGAAAAAATTGTAAAAACTGTCACAGCAGAGTGTTATATTTCGTTATTGGATCGATTTCACACCGAATTGATGATAAAACACGCCCCATCTGACAGAAAGGAAATTTATTTCAACACGACATTATACCACTCCACTTGTCTGATATTGTTATTCCAAAAATTGTCTAATTGAACAATGAACTGCTCTTTCATCCGTCCTATTTTCCAGATTTGGCCACTTCCGACATCTTACTGTTTCTGAACATAAAAAAACGGGCTCGTTGGAAGAAGATTTGCATCGAACAAGGATGTCATAGTCGAAATAAACGCTCGTTTCGTATAGTATTTCAGAAATCGTCCTTCTTCGAAGTCTTAAATAAATGGGAAAACTGCTGGGCAAACTCTAACGTGCTAAAAGAAGACTATGTTTAAAAATAAATCGAAATTTTTGTTAAAAAAATTTTTCCTCCACTTCAAAGTCACTGACTTATGAGACCGCCCTCGTATATGCTGTCCCTGTTATTCCGTAGTTTATTAATTTATGAAGCAGAAAGTCGTGGTTGGCACCGTCGAATCCTTTCATAAGGCCAAGAGGTACAAATGGAGATAGAAACAATGCTGTAAAGTGCAAACATATACCATTTAACAGTGTGCTGTGAAGTGAGAACAATTCATATTTTCACCAACTGGTATTGAACACAACATTCAAACGCATGCACATACTGTAGTGTAAATTTATTAACAAATTTAAAGTTGAACAAAAAATAACATAAATTAGTGTCATAAATTGTTTGAGTTAAAGAATGCAAGTATACAATTTATCTAAGTCAATAACCAAATAGCAGATAGATGGGGAAATAGCTTCATTCTGGATCAGACATTTTCAGATCATAATTCTGCTTGGTGAAATGAGAAGACACTTTGCCACATCTCGGACGTTTGATTGATGCACTCCCCTTCCGTCGAGGCGTGGTCGGTCCACTCGGGCGTTTGGTTGTCGGTGGTCGTTTGCCCGATGTTATGAAGTCTTCTGGAAAGCCTGATATTTTGTCAATTGTCTTGCAACTTGAGTGCTGGTTATCATTGTTAATACAGTGAGTGGAAAATGTATCAAAAACTTGATCTTCAAAATTCGTTTCCCCTTCGCAAGGTCGCCCTACTCTGAAAAGGTAAGTGGTTATTATATTATCTTCGACAAATCAAATCCAAATCCAGGGCTACCCTGTCTTTTGGCCTGCTGAAAATGAATCTGCTGTCCTTGCTATAAGCAGCAACATCCTAAATAGCAACATTTAGATAGCAGATTAAAAGAAAGGGGTTTAAGTGTAGATGCTTTTCAAATAATATTTGTTTTGTTAATATTATAGTACTAACATTAATTTTTATTCAACAACTTTTTGTATACAGCTTCAAAGTTTCGCGAGATGTGTATTGTGGACTAATGGATCGAATGCTTGATGCATGTCATTGATGTGATATTCGAGGGAAAATTTTGTATTGCAGTGGAAAGAACTGAGCATAATATTTGCACTGTTTTTATATGACATGAAAGTGTCAGATCAAATAAAAATTCTTAAATTTTTTTTAACAGATTTCGCAGGAACTTAGTTTAAGTTTAATTAAACACGTTCGATTTTATTAAACACTAGCTGAAGTAACAGGCGTTGCTCGGGATACTTAGAAATACGATGTTTTTGAAGTGACTGACACTGATGCCTGGTTACACTACATCTGTACAGCACTGTACCATACCTTGTAAATATTATGTGTTACTGACAGAATAGTAATACTTAAAGGCCCGTACCACGGTAGCGCTTTTGAGCTGACTTGAAGCATGAGTCATTGCTTAAACCTCAATTTCGTACCACAGCTACAAAAAATTAACAAACTTGAGTTTGAACTTTGAGTACTCCTCCAAGTTAGATCGGGAGGTGACTTGGAGTGCTGCTCAGCCAGAATGTTTATCGAATTTTCACTGAACGTTGCGTCGTATTTAATGAAATAAACTTACTTGCGATGGAGAGTTCATCTGTGTTCCTTGCATTACAAATAGTAATCAATCAATGGCAAGAACATTTTAAAAACAAAAACTTGGTCACAACTCTATCTAAATACCCCAAAAACATGATAATTCAGGTAAGTCTACTTTGCTGTTTAATTTATTTACTGTTCAAGAGATGGCGCTGGTTAACGCCTGATGTAAAATAAAGATTTATGTAGTTAAAAGTTTATTAGGAGGTGATAATATTATAAATATTAAAAACGAAAAAATTGTTGACAATAAAATTATCATGATACATATTTTGTTTACTAATAAGCCCGTGGAAAATTACACTGTGTATGTTCAGATATCTTAATAAGACACCAGAGATGCACATTCATCACCAGAGATGTATAAATCGGTATAAATTCCACGAAAAACATCTCAGTAAACTTCCATGGTAAAACATCCAAAGTGCTTTGAAACGAATATAATGGTGAAATAGGAATATGCAAAATATTTTTTTGAACGGGGGGTGGTTCTGGATGTTGTCAAGAAGAATCAAATCCAGATTCCGATTCTATTGTTATTTAATTATTTTGTTGTTGTTTATTGATTTTAAATGCATTCAAACATATATAGGATTTTCTTTTCAGAGAAGGTTTTGCTCTGAAAATTTCCGAAAAAGTATAGAAAATTCGGAAGAGCAAATAAAGGGAAATTTGTTTTAAACATTTGAAGCAAAATTTAGTTTCTGAGTTATTTTCAAGGATTTTTTTCTAAATTTTCATATTTTTTTCCGCATCCTTCTTATTTTTTGCCATTTCAGGAGGGTTTAAACCCAAAGATTATTATACGGCGTTGTTCAGACTAGTGAGAAAATATTTATTTTAACAAATATGTATTTAGAAACAAGATACCAAAAATTATGTAAGGTCTGACAGTTCTTTGTCACTTATTTATATAATAAAATTATTATTCAGATCTAAATTTTTAAATCACAGATTTGACATTAAATAATTAATGAAGAATTGAAGAAGAATAAATTTACGAGTAAAAATATATTGCAAAAATATATCAGTACTAAATGAAAAACCGAACGGTTAATTGAAATATAAATGAAATAGGTATTTCATATGGTTGAATGAAAATAAAGAACAGAAGTAGTTCAATAAGTAAATTTATTTTGAACATTTGCTGCTTTTTATATTTGTGTAAATTTCTAAATTTTGCTAACCTGTGGCTATAATATTTTTCTCCAGCGCTATTTCCTTTCCTCTGTATTTCTTTTAAATATATAATAATGCATTATTGTGATTCATGATTATATTGTAAATGAACATAGAAATCGTGGCTTTAAACCCAGCATCATAAAACATTATTAGAACCCAGTTTCTTGTTGATTAAAAAATATCACTGCTTCTTTAGCCCTGCAGTAATATACATTCTGCCAGGAACAAGAGCACGAGGTGCACGACTAATCTATTTGCTTAACATAAAATTACTGGATTTGTAATTTGTGTATATGTAATTTGAATAAATAGTACGGTATACATACAGTATAGCTGAATTATTATTATCATTATTTTCATTTTTAATCTTAAATTATTTTAATTTAGTACTATTTCATAGATTATTATTAGTGGATCATCTCTTTGACGCTTAAATATATTTATCCCATAATATCTAAAGATTATGGGGAAATGTTTTATTTTATTTATTTATAATATTATAGGAATATTAGCAATTTTTCTTTACTAATATGTAAATAATATTAATAAATATTTTTTTTAATTAAAAAAACAAATAAAATATTCTGAAAATATTGTAATAATAACTGCTCAGTAATTTATCAACATGTTTCGAAACTTCAAATACGCATGCGCATTATGCCAAAACCAGGAAAAACAGTCGAGCAGAACTTTGAGTCCAAACTCCTGTGAGTTCAGGTCCTTTTGAACAGCTGTGGTATGACGGTGACTTAAGCAAGCGCTCGTACTTGGAGTCGAACTCATCCGAGTCTGAACTTGGAGGCTGTATTTGTAACAAACCGTGGTACGGGCCTAAGATTACAATAATCAGGACAAAGGATTTGAGGACAAAAAAAATTCATATTGTTACCTGGGCCACAACTATATTGTCAATTGCGTTTGCATTGTTAAAATAAAAATTGAATACCGAGTATCCGTTTATCATTTGCTTCAATATTCGTATTCAGCATTGGCTTTGTTATCAGACTATTATATTTCTTTCATAGAATATCACTGATAATCTTTTATAAATTTTTACTGTCGTTTGAAATAAAAGATTTACTGAGATGATTAGATGAAAACTCCTTTTTCGATTTTATTTTCATACCTATAGCTAACATAAACTCACTGAATTCTGAGATTAGGAGTATGCAATATTATAGTATACTGTGAGACGACACAGAAGTTCATTGTATTTTTTCTGCTTCAGAATGCAATGCCTTGGAATGGTACATGTATTTTGTTTATACGTGAATTTACTATGTCGTATATTCTGTTGTTCCTACATCTGTTGGGCCTACATGCAAGTTATAGGCGTTAAATTCGCTCTCTTCTTATGAGGTTGAAACCTATATTATGTATTATCCAAACCGAGTGCAAAGAGGGCGAAAAAAATTCACTTCAGAATCATTTACAAAAGAATAACTTCTTTATGTATATTACCAGAAGTGATCACGATTTTACTGAAATTTTGTAGAGTATGAAGAATTTTGAACTTCTCTTGGTTTTATATATATATAGGCTACATAAAGCCAACCTGAAAGGGGGGTTGAACCCCTAGTGGCATCATACTGCTTACGCCACTGGTTCACATCCCCCCTCCTCCCCTTTCAAAAATATATATTACTGTCATGGCCAGTTAAAAAGTCGACTGTAGCCAAATCCCTTGCCTTATAGAGGAGCCCGGAATAATAAAAAAAAACATTTTAATATCTTAGGGAAAAACGGAAAATTTTGAAAAAAAAACAAAGTCCTTAAAGGTATCATTTAAGCTGGTTTAGGGTGGGAGAACTACGTCAAACTACGATAAAGACCGTCTCATTCCCAGTACACATTTTTAAGATCAATCAGCATATTTCATTGGTTATAAACTTACTATGAACATATAAAATTATGATTGGAGATAAACTCACGAAAAATTTCGTGCTGGGTGTAAAAGCAGCTCGCAATTGGTTGATAAAAGAGTATATTTGCTACTCGTGATAAACCTCTTTAGCCGATTTTTTGGTTACATTAACACATCACTTTAACATACGCTTGCATATTTTTTAAAAACTGAAAACGTATATTTTAAAGCCTCTGATTTCTTTGGGTTCACTGAAAGGACGTGTAGGTCGACATCCCCACCTTATGAAATTTTAATTATACATATTGTTTAAGATAACGTGTTTAACTTTTATTAGTGCTTTAACATATTTTTTTAATGTCAACCCCCCTCCCGCATTGAATATTATTGTACTTGGACCATGGATCCGCACATTCTTAGTTCGGCCCTGGTTAATGTACCCTGTAACACCGCGGGTCCCCAATAGGCACCCATCTTTTGGGCCCTTTGTAGCCAGTATGACCCTGCTTGATAGTTCCATAGTTTGGAGATATATACCCTCCACAAAGGATTGAGCGTATTTGCGTATAACAGTGAAGGTTTGATAACCAAATTTTGATTAACTACAAATGCATTTAATTACCAGCAGTATTTAAGCGCTTTTATGATCTTTGAAAATCGCAAGAAAAATCATTTCAAAATATTAAAATGACGAAAATCAATGTGAAAGTCAAAATATAGAAATCGTTTCAAAATATTAAAATGACAAAAATTACAAGCAAATGTGCACCGCCGTGCACCGTTATGCTGCCGTCTGCCGACTCCTATATGAAAGGATTGCAACTTCAGCTAACACCGGCTAGCACACAAGTATTTGCTCTAAAGGTTAGGCCGTAGTCGGTAGTACGGCCATTTTGAACCCGCCAATTTTTTACAATTTCTTGATTTAAACGAGCAGGAACAAGAAAATGGAAATTTCACTCCATGGCAACGAATTCAACACATCTCCTCTAAGGGTACGTAGCATTATTATTTGCAATTATCTTTTACAGTTTCTACAAACTACAATCTGTGGCGACTTTATTTTTTTAATTTGCTGGCCACTTAAACAAACATTCGGCAAGGACTACGGTAAATTTAAGAGATATACGAAAAAATAAAGCAGCATGCTTGTAAAGGATGTGTATAAAATTCGTTGCCGTTGAGTGAAATTTTCACTTTCAAATGCCTGTTCATTTAAACAAAGAATCAGTAAATTTTTGCGCCAGGTTTTAAATTTGGTGACTACTTCCCACCCTTAAAGATCTTCCGGTTGAACGCGAACAACAGAGCTTTGTCCGTTTCGTAGAGAAAACTGTTACGAAACTGTTTTCGTTTGTCCGTTTCGTCGAAAACATGTTTTCGTTTTGTCCGTTTAGTGGAGAAAACTTTTGTAACAGCTTCAAAACAATTTTAGTTGTTTCTCCTTTCGACGATAAACAGGAAAGATGGCGGATAAAAGAACCACTTGCTGAAAATCGAAGTTATGTTTTTTCATGAAATAAAAAGGAAATGGTAAGTGGCTATAGCTTAAAAAGTTGTTTTTGATTGTGCAATAAAGTGTAAACAGAACGAAATCCCGTTATTGAAAGCCGGTAAGTTGATTTTTGAATTCTGTTACAATTTTCTTGTTATTTTTGGTCCGTTTGGTGGTTGTTTTGAAAATGTTTTATGACGTCATTTCCTGGTTTTCAAGCTGTTACAAAACAATTTTGTAGCAGCGAAACGGACAAAGCTCTTATATTGATGACTAGAGAAAATTTAATCACTATCTCTTCTAATTTCTGTAACTATTCCAGAATGTAATTCCATCCCTAAGGAAGGTCCGTGTGTTCATGGGAATACAAACAAAATATATTATGATTTATCTGATTTGACCTGCAAGGAAGTTAACAAGGGAAATTGTGCTCTTGGACTCAATCGTTTCTTCAGTTATAAACAATGTGATAACTTTTGCAACTACGGCGACAGCAGTGTATATTGAAATAAAAAATATTGAATGAGAAATGCTTTTGAAGTTTGTTTTCTCATTTATTTGTATTTGAAAGCAAATAATACTTTAACCTTTTGGTGTATTTGTAGAGTCAATCATGCTGTCAATAGACAATTCAACAATAGC
>JAQFYR010000470.1:0-12744 GCA_034694985.1 Campodea silvestrii
AAGAATGTCCAAGAAACCTTTCGACTTTAGGGTTTAGAATGACAGATGAATAGTTTTTTTTTATCCGTAAATCGTCAAGGTGATTCTAAAGAAATAGAATTCTCTAATTCAAAAAGTTTGCTTCAAATTTTCCCGAAACTCTCACAGGAAGTACTATAAAATTTCATATATTATAAGATTTATATACCAAAAAACGTGAAATGAACTGAAAAATCTCATTTTACTATTTGTTTCTCTTTATTCTTGAACAAATCAAAACAAAGCAGTACTTGCATTTAGTTTTTTGTAAATGTTTTAAAAAAGAAAATGAAACTAAAATTCACAGCGTTTTTCGAATATGGAACCGGAATCAAAGTATAATATGACTGATCTTCAATTCTTCATACTTCCTGAATGCAATGGGTATTACAAGATTTCGGTGGATGTGGTTTAAATATAAACGTGGAAATTAAAATATAGCTTTGTAAAGTCGCGACTAAAACTGTAATATAAATTTTCAGTTTTAAATAAAAAAAAAATAAAAAAAAAAATAAAATAGAAAATAAAAAAGGAAATCTACATTTTATTTCTTCCACTTCTGTTTTGCTTTCAACCAAAGAATTTTAATTTAATGTAATGTTATACGCAATTAAAACACGGTCGATGATGATTGCCAATATTTTCATAGGTTAGATTTGTTAGAAATACATTTCATACAATAAATTAAAGTACATGTGAAATACATTTCCTTTTATCGAGATATAAATTCTGTCATTGTGTTACTAACGAAACATGTATTCTACAAAGGTATTAATTTAAAACAAGATGAGTCACATGACCGTATCTGATATTCCATACCATTCAGTTGTTTCAAAACATTTTTCGGAATGGTAATTCTGAAAAATGTTCAGAATGGACGGTCCATGATGATCCCACTGCGTCCTTTCTACTTGACTCTTCAGTGTCATTCTCTTAAACAGGTCTCTTGAGAAACGAAATAATCTTAACAATTCAAATCTTCAGTTTGATCCTCGAGTTTTATGTTATCACTTCACAAGTGACAACCCATGCTGATGGCTGATGGGTTCTTCTCTTCGTACGAGGATAACAACATCTCGATTTCAATCGTTATACCATACTAAAGCGATATCGTGGAGTTGAAATGTTCAGTTGATGAAAATGATGGGAAAAGACAGCAACTCAAATAATATTTTTGGGTGTACATATCCAGATATGTGCCAAATCCTTTCAGCAATGTTCGGATTTATACAAGTTAATGCACAGAATCGTAATAGACGTAGAAAGTGAGTAGGAAGAACGAAAACTGAAGTAAAATACATTCGGAGTCTTTTATAAGCTTCAATAGCATTGTCGAAACTACTACTGATTAACACGTAATTAAAATTAACAAATTTATACTGACAGTTAATATAATTATAGAACTGGTAACGGTAGACTGATTTTCTACATTTAGAATACGTTTAATTATTTGGAGATTTTTATATTGGTAGGTGCGTTATTTCTAATAATTATAATCAATACACAAAATATGTAAATAAACAAACCCCAATTAAATCATTGTCTAACCATAAATATCCGTGAGCATTAATAACATTTCATTAAAAAATATGTATTAAATTTGTGTGATATTCCAATATAGCTAATTGGTAGCTGAGACATACATTCAAAACAGTGATGTCTGAAAGCCATTTCGCTATAGTTCTTATATTTATGTCTGAGAAAAAAATCACAGGAATAAAATAATTGAGTAAAAAATAACATCAAATTACTTCATATTTTTGGATAGCGTAATCGAAAAAAATCAACAACACCGCAATCGCCAAATGAAAAACAGAGATTACTTTCAACTATAGAAGGCTATTGTAAATATATCCATTTCTTCCATACCTGAAAAACTCACTTTGCTAACAAAACAATGATTTCTTTTTCCATGTATAAATGGAAGGTACTGTATATAGCAGTATATATGATATACGTTTATTTCCTTATGACAGCAAATCTTTCCCTATAGTTGCCTGAGGAGACAAGGATTTGCTGAAAGGATTTGTCACAACAGCGAAATTGCTTCAAAGTAGGAACAAACCTTATCATCCTTCTTCGGATTGGATAAATTATTTTCTTTGATTGGTACAAGTTCTTTCAAACGAATTCGATTTTTCTTTTCTTTTTACTTTCCTTTTTTTCGAAAAGTTATCAGCAGCATTAATTGTATAAATTCTAGTGTATGTATGTAACTACAGCGGAATGGTATGATTGTATCGTTTAATAATGCAACGTAGCTGGCACAGTATGTAAAAATAAATGTATGGATTAAAAATAAATCTGTAATTTTTGAAAATATTGTACATTACTTTAATTGATCTCTGAATACATAAGAAGTTATTGTAATAACTTTAAAGTAATGATATTCCACTTGATACATATTCTTGGAGTTTTCATAGATAACTGTTTCGATTTGGATACTTTTTTTAATTTTCAATACTTTTCGTGCTATGCTTTTGCAGGTGAATTAGAAAAATGATGAGATCCCCCAGTTTCTATGGGGCTGTGAATTCAAATGATCACGGAATATTACACCTTTATTATTATTATTATTATTATTATTATTATTATTATTATTATTATGACAAGGCATTCGCGAGGTAGATTTATTTCCTACAGTAAAAAGTCACATTGCATTGACAATACGCACTGTATCTCTCGTGAGTGCATATATACAATACGTCGTTATATAGTTATCTTAAAGAATGATTTTAATGCGAAATATTGATGATAAACTTTGCTTGAAATATTTTATCTAAATACTACAAGATTCATCAGACCGCGGTTCATACGGTATATGTCTCAGTTTTCCACATGACATACGTTGAGATATAAATCACGGGAGAGCAACTGGCACGATCCGTAATAATCCACACCTAAAATGTCCTAATTTACACAAAGTAAAAATTGAAAGCATGATAGTGGACCCGATTACTGAATCAGAATTATGATTCTTAGGCCCTTTGAATGATGTATCGAGTCGAGTACATTTTGTAGAATAGTCAAGACTAATATATTACTGTCTATTTAACCAGAATGCGTGTTCCAATTTAAGGCAAGGCAGCTTCTCGCTCCTTTTAGAAAGTGACTGTCCAATGGGGCTACGAGATTTCAGTCACATGACCTCTTTTAGACGTCTTGAGGCTGTCTAATCCATTAATTGGAACACATGGTAGTTTTGACGAGATTCTTCTTTTAGATTCAACTACCCGAGCTGCGTTAGGGTATGTTACACAGGAATACAGGACATACATTACTGTAATTAGAAATCTAAAGGGTGGCTTATCCAGTTATCCTGTTTAAAAAGTGATTATAGTCGAATAATATTCTTGAGGTGTAAGATTCGAAAATAACAACAAAAGAACAACAACAACAGCAGCAAAAAGTATAAATATCAATTACTTTTCACCTGCAAGTGTCAAACGTAAGAATTTTTTTCCGAAATACAAAAAGTACTTCAAATCTCATTAAATAACATTTCCATAATGGTTTGTTTGCCGAGAATACCAGGAATCCGTTTTGTTAAAGCACCAATATTGATTTTCCTTTTTCACTGTTTACTTTTTTTGTTGGAATATTATCAACAGCAGCTTTTCTGTCTTATAGATATTCCAAGCAACTTGTCTCTAAATAGATTATGGAAACCAGCAGCATTTGAGATTTTGGCAAGAAGAAAAAAAATGAAAAGAAAAAAAAACGAAGCTTCACGATCAAGCTAACTTCCAACGACAGAGACATTTTTTTCGCACTCTTTCACTTCCCTGAGCAAAACGAGTGCAATTTGCATTACTTGTGGGCTGGGAGTGAAAATCGAAAGCTTTCGTTGCAGTAGAACGTCGACGTTATAGGTCTGATTCAGCAATACAAAAATGGGACATTTTATTTCCATTTCGTTTATAGACTGCTTCGGAAACTGCATTTGACACTATTCCCAACTTTTCTATTGGAACCAATGAGATTTTACAAGACATTGAATTCACATCAAATTCTTCAACGTTGAAGCAACGAGGGCTAGAAACACTGTACTAATAATATCATAGCATGTCGTATAAAATGATATTTTATGAAGAAGAGAACAGTTAGGAATATAGACGATGTAGTATGCTGACAGGTGTTTTGAACCACCTCGAAAGTATCCTAGGAGGTTAGGTTACAACTTTTTTTTCTCTTGGATGGGTGCGATTTTGGAATAATTTCGTTTCTTTCGCTTTCTCGTTGTTGTTATATTTTCTTCTCGTTTGCTATAGCAAAAGAAGGTCGTAAATCTAACCTCTTTTTGTATAATGTATCGCAGATGTCGTTTTGCTTAGCATTCAGCAGATTGCTGAAGGAAATTGGATCTTCCATGCACAGATTTAAGCACAGGGGTATCTTGGCCTTTTCTTTCAGTATAGTGAGAAAGAGTTATGAGGGCATTACAGATCCAAAGATGCTTCGTCTTCACCAATGCCAGTAATGGAATGTCATTTGCTTTGCGAACAAAAAAAAAAAGAAGAGAATTTTCACATATAATTTCGTCAAATGTAAATCGATATGCGATGGGTTATTCATCTTTTTCACAAATGCACTTCATAATGTGAACTTATCGCTTTTCTATTCTCTCGCTCTTTCGCAAATTACTTGAAGGTGGAGAATTATTATATATGCGTATTAAAATATAGATGGAAGAATAGGTAGAACTTTACAGCGTGCATAAAATTGACACTAGAACTATTTGATATCATGAAAGATTTGAAAATATAAAATATGAAGGATGACATGAATTATAATTTTCTTTTTGCAGAATAGTGTCGTCTATTATTACGCCGGCTGCTGGATTTCTATGAAACAGTAGTCACAGAATTGCTGCATATTTGTGATATAGGAGCCACAAAACTGCTCTATCGTTATGAAATAGGTGTCGCAAGTTCGAACGGAGCAAGGGCGAAAAAGGGGACCGCTTGATAATACATCGCACAGAAAGTCTAAATTTTAAGTGGCCACCTTTTCAATTACAGATTTCTTTCTTTTTCTTTCAATTTTTCATATCTCTTTTGGTTCAACAAAGGTTCAGGGGGGATGGCAGCCGTCCGCGTTGCCTTTCTCGGGTCGTCTATATAAGTTTGCACACTCCGATAAGCTCATATTGTTGGACTCTCGAATGTACGAGACTATAGAAAGAAATGAACAAGGTGTTGAATCATAGTTACTGAAAAAAAAAACAGTTCAGTAAAACTTTGCCTGTATAGAATGTTAATTATATTCAGGACATTATACTATTATTTCAGTATTTTCCTCGGCTTATCTTAAATTTAACGTATATCATGTATTGGTTCTGTAATTATGCCTCTTTCGATATTCTCTCCGAGATTTTGTGTATTGACACCTTGCCTGTTGAAATACTGATCTGACGTTATAAATCTGTAGTCGCCGTAAACTTAATAAAATAAAAAAAACGTAAATTTCTACACACAGATCGTAAATCAGATATATGCATGCTGAATTGCAGCATTAAATATGAGTTTTCGAAATTTCATCATTTTCATAACACATTCTATGTACCTGAATTTATTATTATGCGTAATGTGATCACCTTACTCACTACTGCAGAAGTAACTCACATCAAAATCATATAGTGCAGCCTCTAAAGTGAATACCCATTTCTCATGTCTTAATATGTTTTACACTACAGTAGATCAAGAATTTCTAACTACCTTCCTGTAATGTAACGTACGTAAGCTATTTTTTTATGTAATTTTGCTTGTGATCGCCCCTTGACGCTTAACTTTATCATTTACTTGATTATACCTTAAAGGCCTCAGGGAAAGAACAATACTCATTTCATGAGAGAAAAGTTTAATACAGGTGATCAGTTCTGTTATTCATTACATTCTGAGGAGCTGCTATGAAATACTAAAACTTTATATGATGCAAGGGAGACCAAGAGCCCCTTTTATTGCATAATTTCAAACTTGAGAATTGAAACTAAAGACTAATATATCATTTCAGTTTAAAACTGCCAAACCGGCTAAAGGAGGAAAGCTGTTTTAATATTTATAATTAAACCTTGCATTCTGTGTACTTTCTGCTGAAACGTTTGTTATAAAGTCCTGAATTAAAATGGTCCCGGAGAAGGTTTAAATTTCACTTTTAACTTTCTTCATGAGGCTTAGTGACTTATCAATTGTTAACATCTCTAACAGGAGCTCAAAGGACCAAAAAATGAAACAAAATTAGTTCCAAAGCTTTCGATATAATATCAAAATTACACCTTGTTCACTGGACAAAAATTATTATATATAGAGGTGTTTACATGTATACATAATAATTTTTGTGCAGTGAACAAGATGCAATTTTGATATTATATCGAAAGTTTTGGAACTAATTTTGTTTAGTTTTGTGGTCTTTTGAGCTCCTGTTAGAGAAGTTTAAATTTCTCTATCAAGGATTTGTGAATTCTGCTATACAGTCCATAACAACTTATGAACATTCCATCCTTTCTGATATACAGTTCGTTGAGCGCCTCTGTCGTGACACATAATGTTCAACTGACATTTAAACTTCTAATAAAAACAAACATTTTTTTAATAATTCTTCTATTTGTAAAAAATGCTGACTATTGTTAAAAAATTGTCACGGTTTTTATCTTACATTCACGGAACTTTCCTACTTGACTAAGTTTATACGAAAGTCTTGTATATTTCTGAATTTCTTTTTTTGCTTGAAATACCTCAGGAACCATTCTCCAAACTATGAAGCCAAGAAAAACAAATTCTGCAGGACGTTATAGAAAAGAGCAAAGAAAGAAGAAGAAACAATAAAACTAGGCGAGTGTTTTCTTTACTTGAAGAACCATTGTTTTTTAGCTTAAAGAATTACAGAAGAAAAGAGCATAGGTTGAATGGAATCGAAAGATGTGGACGTCGGAAGATTACTTTCAACTATGAACTTCAACACATTCGGAGTAAACTGTAAATCATTGTTATAGACTGGATCTTTCTTCTGGTTCACAGTGTACTTTCGGAACTTAGGAAATAAGAGAATATATCAGCGAAATATACACTTGTTGTTTCCATGATGTACATGTACTTGATTGAAATAGTTATTTCCAGGTGGAATTTGTTTGAAATAGTCTCTTATTTCAAACAGATAAAATGCTTATTGGGTTTTACTCTTAAAATAATTAAGATATCAAAGATCTACACGATTAGTAATACTCTCGTTAACTGTGATTATTGAGAGTATTGAGAGTATTAAACTGACTGTGGCAACTGTGTGTCGATGTACTGACAGCGCAGAAAATATACTAAAGACTTTTGAAATACTTTGAAATTCCTGTGCCATTATCGTTAATGTCTTGAATACTAGCAGTATTAATGACCGTGCGTGGACTATAATACTGCTGATAGAAATATTCTCAGTATTGATACTTTGATACAGAGTTACTGACAGTATTGCTCATTGTCTATGAAATATCCTTTATAATCGTGTTTAACTGTTCGTGACAGGTATTAATGCCCGTTTTCACTTCCACCACGTTAATGAGAATTCTACAAACAATCGATATTATTACTTGCATCTTTATTGTGTAGATGATTTATATTATAAAATAAATCGTGTTGCGGAAAAATATAACTGTATTAAGTACCTGTGGTCGTTATGCGTTTAATTATCTAAAAAAAAAACTATTTTGGGAATACTATTATAATTATGTAGGGTACTTCGTTTGTGCTGCTGAATTTATAAAATAATTCAATGCTACTGAAAACTAACGGCGCATTTACTTTAAAACTCAACACTATCATTATGTTCTGTTGCAATGACCATTCTATTTTCTAGGTACACAATAACACAGAAGAAAAAAATATTTGAACATGGAACTCGAGTGATGCAATTAAAATCAGCAGTAATTTGGAAGAGCCTGATTTGCAAGGTTTATTATTATACATTCACAAACAGGAATAATGACCAAAGTTACTGAACGTGAGCATAAATTATTTCTGTAATTAATGCACAAGTTAATAGTAAAGAAGTCATGTTACAGGCTTCCAACAATAGTACAAGTAGAATATACAGATACAGTGAATGTATAATAAATACATTGTAATGTAAAACGTGTGGAATTTCAAACTTGGTTTTTAGTTTTCATTAATTCCATTTAAAGGTATATAACATAAAATCCATAGTGCTTTTGTTCATTATGATTGTGAAATACATATAGAATCATTGATACATCAAAATTTGATACTAAATTAAAAACGGAAAACTAGAATAGCATCCTCAGTTACAAGCTAATAAGGCAAATAAAGCTGCATATATACATGTGCTGGGATCTTTTGCAGAATATACGAAAATTGTTATAAAACATTCATTGTCCGGAAATACAACTAAAAAACGGCAACTCAAAATATATGACTAATAAAAAAAATCCATATACAAATTGCACGTTTACGTTAATAACAATTAGAATATCTTCAATCGACTTGACTCCTCCCCCTCCCCCCAATTAAATGTAACTGCGGTGAATTTCGCTGCATGCCCATTGCCTAACATTCTAAATTGATCAAATATAAGTATTTATTACAGCATAAAACATTATTATAATTTCAAAATCATACGTATGAACACGTTTTGGAACTGTAAATGATATCAGAATATTACTACGAACCTAAAACATACATAAATTAGACTGTTTTGAAATATTTGTATAGCATCACGAACGTCGTACAACGTGAGTGCTTGTCACAGAAGCTTGTTCTAGATTGGTATAAGAGACCAATTGGTGCACAAGAGTTTTCAGTATTAAGCAACGTTGCTGAAATAATTGCTTAGCAATGGGTGCTGCTGTGGTATTATTACAGCAAAGTCATTTTGAAAATAAATCTAATACTATAGTACTTGGCTGTTATCGCTTTATCAGAAATATCAAATATACCAATTTCTATGGGAAATAGCAAACAGAGAAGAGAATATTATTGGAAATATCCGACTTAGATCTATGATAATTTGACCATATCAAACCTAGACTAACCATTATGAAACATAACCTGAGCTTACCCGACTTAACCTAACATTCCCAGATCTATGGTCAGGTTAAGTGTCCTTATTAGGCCAGAAGAAAGTGAGCATCAAAATTTGGAATAGAAATGTATATTATAACACGGCATTTTCGACAACCGACAGTTAGCCAAGCACTTTTCAAAATAAGTTAATATTCATTATTACATCAGATATACTAAAAAACGGAATTGTGTACGTATGCTTAAATGGGAATATTGCTACGAGTGCGGGAGCTCAGTTGCTATACGCAGTGATTTGGCAGCCGTGTATTCAGACGATACCAGTACTCGCTATTTTGGATTAATGATTAAACCATGAATGTCTGCGGTACCCAATTAACTAAAATCAGTGATGGCATTACAGGGGGGAGACTACAGCCCCTGGTCGGGCAAGTCGACCCCCCCCCCCCCAGTCTGACATTTTTGTTTCGTCAAGTAAGCAAACGGAAAATTTAAGAAGGAAAATAATAATAAAACTTATATTAAAACTGCACATTTTTCATTAAATTATAAAATTTTCGCTCTCGCTTCGCTAGAACGTCGATTTCATTTATTTATCATACTTCCATTCCCCACCAGCTCCAGGGTCTAATTTAGTTTTTCCGTTTTATTAATGTTGGGTGCGAAATATTTATTCTCGTCGGGCAAGCAAACGGTAAATTTAAGAAAGAAAATAGGAAAAAATAGTAGAAAAACTCATTAAAACTACGCATTTAGTCAAAATTTTCGCCCTCGCTACGCTCGCGCTCAGTTTCCAATTAATTATATTATTTCTTATGATCCAGCTCACTGCCAGCAGCTGAGTTTGTTTTAGTGCTTCAGATTAGTAATAGTGGGTATATAGTTATTCAATGTTAAAAAACGCGCTATGGAATGTTAATGCAGTGTATTCTATACTACAGCCCGCCTGTCTGGTGTCGTTTGTATCCCAGGCGGGCAAATGCGAACGCAACCACTGACTCCTAATCTATCTGCTATTGACTCCCGAAATCGCCATATTAATACACCTTTGTTTCAAACTATTTTCATTTAAAACAGGAATATATAGGTATAACTATATACTTCACAATATATGTGACTGCGAGAAAATCTGGAAGAACGCCTACTGCAATACTTCCGAGCACGAATTAATAACTTCACCGGCCAAGGTTCATTATATGCATGGGCAATTTATATACAGTAGTTCGAGATGTGAAATAAGAAAATAATATGAGAATTACTGATCGTGTGAAACAGACTTAAGTTACTCTGCACGCATCGTGTGAACCAGCCTTAAATTAATGACTAAGAAAAACCAATAACTAACATATATCTCACTTCAATCTCAATGACCACTCAATTTAAAGAACACAAAAGCACTTCTTCGGTGAAAAAAAAAATAAGAAAGAAAGAAACTTTAATCCAATCAATTCGTTGTGAAAAAGTAAGTATATTGTACACCCCTTCTCACCAAGCAGCTTTTTTCTTCTTTCTGGTTGCTGCCGAGACGTGATTTATGTAATCCGCATTGAAAAGGAGCTCGTTTTCATTATAGGCGGCTTATCAAAGATAGTGCTTCCTTTCCTTTTAGTGCTTTCTTCCATTTGCTCAAAATTCCTTCCTTTACTTTACGTTGCATACAATTGCTTTCATTAATTTGCATTTACGTCACAGACAATTGGATTGGGAAAAAGATTAATAAAACTGTGGAATTTCAAGGCTACTAATTGTATTATTAGTACCGGGCCATAATACAAGGTACGGGGAAAAGAAGCGAGACTACAACTACCGGATACAGTGAAGATGTTCATTGTCAATCAAGCAAATCATAAAATAGTTGTTCAGCCATGTTGACTTTCCATGGTGGTATGTTCAAATCGGGTGTTTATGTAGAATTCCGGTACTAACCACTGGTATATTAAGTCAAATGTTATTTCGCAGGAAATCAGAAAATAAAGCTACATATCAATCGTAAAAATCGGTGGAGATAAACTGAACTTTAGATTTGAAACCCATGTTGCAGGTATTACAATAAGTGAATTTGAGAAATTTGTAACAAAGACTCATGTCATATTTAAGTCGATATAGCAATTTTTGAATTCACTATAGCTCAATCTTTACACTTATATTAAAACCAATATTTCTTCTTCTAAATCCACTATTGAACTACATCAATATTACAGTTAATAAATAACCTTTGTGACTTTTTGATTAAATATATAAAGGCAAATACTCTCTGCTCAACATTCCTATTCAAGCACATCACTACAACATGATGAATTGAGTTCCTTCTGTTCTAACATCTTTATTAGCGTCTGATCTTTTTCCTGTTTTCCTTGATTCATACCAACTGTCACTTTCTGCCCATTAAATTTTCACAATATTCTAAATTGTAAATATTTCTCTTTCGTTCCTCAAAGTCCCTATCATATTTTTCCTTGTCTTCTATTCTCTAGACAGGATGGGTTTATTCCAAATTACGTTTTTCCTTTCCACATTTCATTTCTATTAGTCATCTTAATATCTTCCTGTTAAAGGATGGTTGCATACACAAATGGTGTATTTACGTGCCACAATTATGTCATGATATTTTTTCCTATCTGCATAAATATATAATTCTTTTAGTTGTATCGATGACACTCCTTTGAAATGTATTTATATTTTACAATGCTGGCCCTACTCTGACAGA
Source organism: Campodea silvestrii (assembly GCA_034694985.1). Taxonomy (NCBI): domain Eukaryota; kingdom Metazoa; phylum Arthropoda; class Diplura; order Rhabdura; family Campodeidae; genus Campodea; species Campodea silvestrii. Next base: position 11,749 of record JAQFYR010000470.1, read on the forward strand.
CACTGAAATGAACAGAAACATACTATAATACGTTGAAATAAAATAATTGCCACCCCGTTGGTTAATGTTACAGTATAACAACGTCCAAAATGTGTTATTACTCAATATTTTTCACTGTAAAATTAAAACATACAGCTCAGTCACTTGAAATATTTTACAAAATCAAAACAGTTAAAATATTTTAACTGACGAAGCTGTACAGTATATTTTGAATTTAAATATATCGAATATTGATTAGAAATCCTTGTTTGCAAAGGGGAAGATAATCATGACCTCAAGATTTAGCTGTTCTCTTAAAATTTTTGAAACGTATTTTTTCCTTGAATCTGTAAGTAATTATTTGTATTTTATAATAGTTTTGTATTACTGTTATTATTTTCATCCATAGTTCAGCTCACACTGATGATGACGTTTTTATGTTGAAACATGTTTGTGAAATTTGGTTAAGATTATACAAGTTGAGAAGAGGATTCATTCTTTTATTAATAAGACATTTTGGACATTGTTACCAATCTGTGCCATCAGCAACGTGAAACATCTGGAATGTTACAAAATAATTATATATTATTAGTACTATGGAAAAAAATCACGTGATCACAGGATGTGGGTCGAATGAAACCTCACTGTATGGCAATGCAATAAGGGTGTTCTCATTTTAAGGTGATGCATTAATTTTATTGACCCAGGATCTAATAATGAGTAAGAGGAAACCAACATTACGATTAACAATCACAGTTTCAGTGTTTGCTGTGGTGTCAGTAATTAATCATGTACTTATTTATACTGTATTGTCAGTATAGTGACTGACACGAACTGCACACGACACATGATGTGTATAATTTTATGTCAAGCTTAATTTACACGCCTCCGTAGCAACGATATTTATTACGTAACTGCGTTTAGTAAGAAAGAACCCTGAGCAATAAATTGCCTTAAGTACACAAAGGCATTCTACTACATGGAAAATAAATTCAAAATCGTTCTGAACATCTCTTT
>JAQFYR010000471.1:0-12744 GCA_034694985.1 Campodea silvestrii
AAGTCGGAATTAAAAGGTCTAATATATTGCTAATTACTGGTGTTTGAAATGTCTGGTTTATAAATTTTATTGACGCAAGAAAAGGAAATAAAAGTAAGTCAAATATTATTTTAGAGTATGTAGTTCTTATATTATTTAAAACCATGATATATTTGATTAATATATGTGCTAAATAATTTAAAACAGAATATTATTATTTTTTTCTCATTTTTCTACTGTGAAGTATTTAATTACAAACATTAATAGAACAATTTCTCTTAAATTATTCTCTAATATATTGCAACGATGCCTGTACTGTATGTAGGGTATATTTATACTGTTGAATAACAATTTTTGTTTTAATTTTCAAGGGCTTGCACTACAGAGGCACAACATGAAAATAATTGAAAAGACGTTGGTATATATACATGACTGTATTTACAGTAGAAAATTATGTTGTTTCTTCAGTGATTTCGCGTCTGCCGGGAATTTCACGTTTTCTCGTGTTTTCCGTATAGCCCTAAAGGCGGATTTCCATAACCGAGTGTAGTGTTTGTTCATAACGTGCGAGTGAAGCTTCCAGCGAATCAGTATTTTCATATATATTCAAATTCTCCCACAAAAAGTAATTTTAACAAAGTTTTAAAGCTTATACCTTAACAATACTGCATAAACGACAACCGTTTTCAATGTTGAAAGACGCCTACAAATACACTGGACCTGGTTTCAGGCGATTCTTGAAACTCCTCGCAGCTGGAAATTTTACTCGTCCGTATAGCTTGTACCTCAACGATCTGTTTTTGAATTCCGTGCATGCTAACACGCTCACGCTCACCACGCTGTAATCGAACACTACACTCGTTGATGGGGATGTGCCTTTACCGGTAGCTATTTTGCAACTTCCCAATGAAGCTGACGCTACATATATGGGGATGGAAACAATTGACGCGATTACTTAAATGACTGTCCGTTACACTGAATCAGATTTTTCTTAAGAAATATGAAACTCTACGAAATATCGAAATAATACTACAAAATTAACGGAACACCGAACAAGTCAGGCTTGGGTAATTGTGACTATGAAAACTATATTAGTAAATTCACTTGTGTTATACAAGAGGTTTTAAGTTTTGAATAATCTGAGAAGTCCTATAGAAACCTAAGTTGTTTTTCAGGGAAACCAGAGTTCGGACAAAAAAGATAAGCGAACTTTTAATTGCCTGATCCGTTCTCGATCTTTACGATTCTTGTAATTTATTACAAGAAATTGTTCAAATTATGCCATTTATGCCTGACTTGAATATCAACATAAGACAAACTTTCCTATAACTGCGAAAGTAAATAATGTGTGGAGTTTTCTTATTTATCAAGATCAGTTATATTTGGAATCGGCAAGCATAATCATAGTCACCTTTTATTTTTAAAGTATATGTGAGCCTGTGACAATGAAAATGTCATGTAAAACCAATTCCGGTGGTTAATTATAGGTACTGTAATTTCTTAGATAACAAGTTTATGCGTTATGCTGTTGCCTGTTACGGCTCATTTCAGAAAGTTATGAGGATAAGTATAGGGACCCAGACAGAGAGGCCGGAGTGTACTAGCACTCCCGACCTTGTGGTAGATATTCAGGAATCACGATATTTCTTGTCACTGACCATTTCTGTGAATAGTGTGAAACTTGCCACAAAAAGGATATATGTCACAAAATATTTTTTTTTTTTCGTTAACTACACACGAAAATATACGATACATTTGATAAGCGATTTCTCGACAACGGAATCTATCACAACAGAATCGTCTATCTTCGTATCAGCGTAAAATGTTCTGTAGCGTTTGTCCATCACAAATATCTTATTTCGTAAATTCGTACTGTTCTACACCAAGAATATGATTCAGATCGAGCAACCACTAAAGCATACTTTTAGAACCCAAAGGTTTGATTTTTGCTATAAAATGAATAAAATTAGAAAGTGTTTGATAAAGAGCGCGACAATGCCGTATGTATGTTTTTTTTTCGGGAGGAGTCTTACTTAGAAAATCGTTGAAATAAATAGCAAAATATGCTCGAGTGGAACGAAGGCGAATATTTTCAAAATATGAGTTTTTATGGAATTTTTTTTTTAAATCTTGTTTTTTCTTTATTTCCCCCCTTTCTTTTTATTTTTTCCCATTTCGGCGGGGGGGGGGGGGGGGGGGTGTTGAACCCTAGACCCTCCCCCTAAATGCAGCCTTATACAGTGATGCTGAAGAAAACTGTACACAGAAGTTAACAATGGAAAAATTTAAAAGCGCCATCGGCTTCCATTGGTAGTGATAAATAGACTGTCAAAAATATCGGATATACGTAACTGTTTGTCATTAGTTTCTCAAATTGGCGTATACAAGAAACAACCGTTAGTGACAAAAAAAAAAAGGCAACTGTGTTGACAATCTTGAAACAAAATAATTAATAATAATAATAATAAACGATTGCTCTAAACAAAATATTTGTTACTTAAATATATATCCGCAGAGTGTAATATTAAAAAAAAATATATATTAACTGAAATTTAAGAAAATATAATCTTATTCAATTTTTAAACAAAAATATGTAAAACTGTCCTAGTATCAAACAACAAATATATACACTATAGGCATCGTTGCAGTAAATTAAACAATAATTTAAGACAAAGAAAAAATCATCAACCGGCGGGAATCGAACCCAGCACCTCCCGATTACGCGTCGGGCGCCTTCACCATTCAGCCACAGTGGAATGTCCTAGTATCATCCTAGTATCATTTCCCCTTTTTTTCTCAAGACGACACAAATAGATAAAGCTACTAGCAAATAATTTATAGTAAACCCTTTTTGTTCCATTTGCTGTAGAGATCTTCCAAGTGAATCCTGTAAGCTATATGTATTTTATGTATTATTTATTCAAAGGTAAAGAAATCGACTGTCAGAAGTTCAGTTTTGTTTTCCTGTGTCAATCTTTGTATAGTCTTAGCAAACAAACGATATATAGTATGAAATAGAACGAAACGTAAAAGCTAGTACAAACTTTCACTGCTAGTTGCACGTAAAATCAAAACACAATGGATTCTAAAGTATACATATAAATGATGAACTTATAGTTGTGAATAAATAATTATCCATCCAGTTTATTGACCACCAGAACACACACAAAAAATGTGGTTTATCTGGTACAGTCAACCACAAAGTATATCAGGAAGAAAATTAATAACTTTTATCATTCTTTTTGTAATATTGAATAAGTCGAAGCTATATTTATAACCTATGTAGTTCTTATCAATAAAGAAGGAAGTCCTTGCTTAGTGATGGTGACTTTTTACAGCTTCATTCAAAGGAAACCGCGAATATAAGATTACTTCTTCAATCATGTTTTCAATTTTTATCAATACAGCTGTTGCCATAGAGAGTAATGTGACATAATTAAATTGACAGTGAAATATTACATATAAATATATGATTTTTCTTTTTTTCATTATCATTTTATGCATGTCTTAATGGACTACAAAATTATCATAATCAATATGAAAATTTTAACATTTTGTGTTGAAACATTGATTCCCACCACTTAATTGAATGAAAAACTATTTGACGTTTCATTTGACATAATATCTTACAAAATGAAAATTTTAATATACTATTATAGAGTGTGGCGTTACCTTTGACTTATTTTCATAACAGTATATGTTGCTGTCGTTATAGAATGTGTAGCAAATACTTATTTTTATGATTAATTTATAAAATGTGAGAATGTTTTTTACGCTTTCACTTTCCTTTAATTCAAACGTGTGTTTATAAAATACTGGATTATTGAAAATTCCACGTACGTGCTAAATAAATACGTAACTCGCTATTGTGGAAACGAACCTTTATTTAAAACACTGATTAAAAACTTTTCATTCGTTTAGAGTTGAAACTTGAAAGTAATTATGTATTACAGACGACTAATTTGGAAACATAAGTTTTCTTTTTTGTAGTTTCGTATATTAATATTAGAATTTAATATGAACTAATTAATTAATTTTACTATTGCAATCACAAGAAATCGATATTTTGTCTCATTAATCAACTCTATGGTGTATATAGAGTAAATGTGACCTTTTGTATAGAGAGAATAAAACAGAGTACGTAGAAATACAGTTACTGTCGATAACTTGTTTTCAAAGGAACAATAATTAGAAAGTACTAGGCCTACTCTAGAAAACACGTAAACATTAAAAATATATATGAAACCAATGTATATAGTAAATTAACTACTGTACCTCACCACTGCAAGTTACCATGTATAGCCTATTTGTTGCAATAGTTGCATCGTAAAGAACTTACCACAGATCGTTATTTTTGTATTAATAAAATAAAAAATCATTGCAAAATTGCTAATGAATTTGAATCCAATTTAATTAATAACTTTGGAATATTAGTGTAATTATAATTATGTGCACTAACATTGAGTATTTGAACTATGCGATATGTATTACACGTCAGCTGTTTATTATCTTTCCAAGAAGGAGAATAACAAAAATAATGAAATTGTATATTGATCAAAGTCTAAGGAAGTAGAATTCATTAACCCCAAGTATTCCAAGTAATAATAAAAACATATAATATAAATCGGCGATTTCATTATCTTCAAAATATTAATTATGACACAAATTTAAGAAACGTTAATGGCATATATATTTGTAAATCTATACATTGAATATTAGATGAAAGATGAATATAGGGTTCAACAGATAAGTCTATTAGCACCTTTTTACCCCTCAAGGGACTGCTGCCACCTATATGTATAGAATATTGGGTATGGGAAGGTTCGGAATGCAACCGCGGTTTTATCCCTTCAGGACCCATCAGGCATGCTCCACTGGCTATAGCTTTTAGACCACTAATACGAGTCTTTTTTATCTCAAGAATTAACAGCGTCGTCAGAAATTTTAATATCTTAATATTCAATATGTATTGTCACCGGTAAATAACTATTGAGTAACGATGCTGCCACAAGTACCTTTTAGATATAGAATATATCACCATTATAGGATAGTGTTGCAACTAAATAACTCTTATAACAAATGATTTGAAACTTTAGACTTGAAAACAAACCACCCATGCATTTGTGAATTTATATATACTGAATATTATAGGAATATAGACTTCAGCAGACAGGTGCATTAGCACCTTTTAATCGTTCAAGGGACTACTGTCACCAATGTGGATGGTTTGTTCCCAAGCCTAAAGTTTCAAATCACTTGTTACTGTCGATCATACTTTCAGTAATGTCAAAATAAGATATACAACTTTTATCTCTTTCTTGAAATGACATTATAGTGTCAGCTAAAATACGTTATGGAACTGAGGTTGTCATTTCTGGATTACTTCATGAATCATTATAACCATATATTTAAATTAATGATCACGTACTATAGTAAGATTTAAATTGCTCCTAAAGAAGCCTTGATAAATATAACATTTTCACCGCTGTAACTGTATACTAGTCATGTAATTGTAATATCAATAACTTATAGAGTGCAGAGTTCAACAAATAATTAAAATATGTACATGTTTACTGCAAAACCTTATTAAATACTTTGTTGGAGAATCGGTTTCTTATTTACAATCACATCTCCGGACCTTTTCGAACCCGAAGATGTGTTTGTAAACGGTTGTCCAACAAAGTATTCAATAAAGTTTTGCAGGGAAGGCCTAAAACGTGTGTATATTTTAATTAGTCATGTAATTGTTGACAGGTGTAATATTATATTTCCGACACTTCAACGAAATCTGGAAAAATCATGCAGAATGGTCATGCTGATAATATAATAACTGAACTTACATTTGTATTTGTTGAAAGTCCTCAGTTCCATGTAGGATTATCTTCATACAATCTTGATTGAAGGCTGAGATAATGAACACTGTTCAGTTCATTCTTTTTCTTAGATTAAAATAATATCTTGAAACAGAACAATATTCACAGCATCATAATCAAGATGGCATGGCTCTTGTCTTTTTACAGTTTTATTACTGTTCTTGTTTAGTATAAAACATATCTATATATTGTCAAACACTATGTACACACCACAAGAAAGATAGTTTCACTTTTCACTTCGTAGAGTGTCCAAAAAAAGTTATCTTGTATGAGACTCAGACGGTTTTGGCACCAACTATAACAAAAAGTCACCGCTGTCTACCAAAGATTGCAAAATGATAGTCATATTTCACTCTGAGATTACAATTGTATGTTTTCTTTGCAAATAGTTTTTCTCTTTTTTTCATTTGTTCTGTTTAGGGTTGGCTTTCTTTTTTTTCATTCTCAACAATAAAAAAGAATTTTACTATCAACATTTTAGAAAGATAGAGATTACAAATAGACTGTTTATTTTCCTGCTCCGCACTCTGTTAAGAACTCTTCTTAATTCAAAACACAACCCGGGAAAAAAAAAGTCAACAAGGAAAAGAAATTCCCTACTTTTTTCTTTCTTTAACAAATTAGAAAAGAAACCGGATAAATTTGAAGTGTGCATTGAAAAACAATTCGATCTAACTTTTCTTTGAGTGACTTTAATTTAGGAACTTTTGAAGGTTAGAAAGTTTACCTTTTATTTCGTCATTCACTATATGTATATGATCACTTCCTATTCACCCAATTACAGTCTTTTTTTCTGTGTATACCGGCAACTCTCTGATTCTAGTGGCGCGAGCCCAGAGCCAAATTAACGAGCGTCGTTCTGAATCCTAATTTGGTCACGTCTCTTCTTTTCCTGACGTTTATCTCCGTCCCGACAACCAAGCAAGCGCCCAAAGGACAGACGCTGTGTTCCGCTACCTCTTCAATACTCATTTCAGAGTAAGTTGGTGAAGGAAAAGAGGGAGGGAAAAGGAGGGGAGAGAGACTTTTTATATGGAAAATTTTCTTTTTCCCAAAAGCCAACGGCGTATTGTAAAACTTTATCACTGGTCTGCTTAATGTATTTTTCATCACTGGCACTTCCGGTTTTTTAATATTATGTACACTTATATGCAGATAGTATAAAAAGCAATCCAAGAGAAAAGTACAATCCCACTGGTAAAGTATCTATAACGGCCTTAGATCATCAAAGTTAGATTGAGACAAAGATGAAAACCCTACGGTTGGAATATCTCGTGGGGATTCTCTGTGGGCGTCCAGAGTGAAGTATAATTTATTCTCCAAACCACTGTAGTTATCTGTCTGTAGTCCTACACTACCTTCAGACACAGTTACTATGTGCACTTCATCTCGCTGAGGGAGATAGGATATAGCAGACCCACGTCGTTTTCGACAAGTCAAAAAATGAGTCAACGTTCCACCCCCTCCCCAGAGTCCTTTGTTTCGATAGCGATAGAAAGCAAGTATTAGAGTTGTTCCCAAAAGTAAGAGACCTAAACTTGTAGCAACTATAGTAGCAACTATTAACAATGGTTCTTGATTTGATGAAGACTGATCTAATGGAACTGATTGCACTGTTGGAGTTCCTTCTGTTGGAATTGGTTTGACTGAAAACACAGGATGACTGTAATCATTCGGATGAATGGATTCAACTGCTGGATCGGCTATTCGAAAGAGTTTTTCTTTCTGTGATTGGTGAATGAGCAATATCTTCTTTGTTGGTTTCACAATTATCGGTGTTGATGTCAGTGGTTTCAAGTATATTGGTTTCTTTGTCACTTGTTTCTTCAGTACTGTGGTTATAAAAACAACTTTCTTGGTTACTGATTTTGTGGTTGGTAAAGTATATGTCGAAGTTGTGTCTTCTCTATCTAAGTTGTTATTAACTTGTGGTTGATGTGTGGACGTATGATACTCTGTGGTTAATGATGTACTTGGAACTTCAACTGTGGTTGTTGAACTTGGTGTTGAACTTTGGAATGTGGATACAGGTACTTCAAAAATTGTTGTGTTTTCAAAATTAAATGATGAGGATATATTACTATTTGGTGTGACATTTTGTTGTTTTTCAATTTGGCTATTCACTGTTGTGTTTTCAAATGTTTGATTAGTTGTCGTTTCAATAGGGGAAGACGTCGTTTCAATCGTAGTACTTTTATACACCATTGTATCATGAAATACAAATACTGGAAATCCGACGTATTGTTCAGGTTTCGCACATGTAACTCTGGAAGCCTTGAAGAACTGAATGTTAGCAGCTAAAATCCACTGCGCAACCCATAACATAGAATTATTTCTGCAATCCCATTCATTTTCACTCATCTTCAGGGTTTTTAATTGTGGGAAAAATGATGGAAAATCTGGTCTTAATGTTTCAAGATTATTATGCATAAGATTTAATTCTCTGATATTTCTCACACCGTGAAGTGAACGAGTACTTTGAACGAATTCTTTCGTAAAATATGGACTGTTGTATAATTCCAGAATTTCCAGTCGTTGCAAAGGATCAAATAAGGAATCATCAAAGGTTACGGAATACTTGAGACGTGAAAGCTGGAGAACTTTCAAGGACGAGAAATCTAGAAATATGTCTTTCCCGAAGGTTCTCAAAGGGTTTTGGGAAAGGTCAAGTGTTTCTAGGTTACTCAGGTTTGTAAACGTTCCTTCAGGTATGCTTTCAATAGAGTTTGCTTGAAGATCAAGATTCCGTAAACTCACAAGATCACAAAAAGTACACGCTTGAATTTCTTCAATTTGATTTCTTTGAAGAAAAAGTTGTTCCAACATTCCCAATCCATGAAACTCATGTGCTCGAAGAGAAGTTAATTTATTTTCTTCTAAATACAATGCTTTCAAACTTGGTGGAAGATTTTGTGGTACAGCTGTGAGTTTATTTCCATTTAACCATAATCGTTGAAGAAACTCCAGTCTACCTAAAGCATCGTCTTCTATGTTTCCAATTGAGTTGTCATCTAAAACCAGCAAACCAATGTGTGGATAACTGTCAAAATCACCTCTTCGAATTTCAGTCAAGTTATTCTTCGCTAATCTCAAGTCACGAACAAATCGAGTTAAACTTTGGGGTACTCTTTGAAGTCCAACATGAGACATGTCCAGAAATTGTAATCTTGAACCAAAGAAGTCTAATCTTGAAAGTTGTACCAATGGATTACTACTTAATATTAAATGAGCCAAGTAAATTAAGTCTTGAAATGTAGCAACATCAATACTGGATATGGCATTAGCATCGAGATTTAAATACTGCACTTTATGTAACCCTTGAAATGTAACTGGAGTGAGAACTGGAAGACGATTATCTCGTAGATTTAATTGTTCAACATTATTCAAATCGACGAATGCGTAATCAAGGGTTTCAATATGATTGGACGAAAGATCAAGATAACGCAATGCAACCATTCCTTCAAAAGTAGCACGAGTTATATTCTCCAAACGATTTTGACTTAAATCAAGATGTTCTAAATTCGTAAAAGAGCTAAATGTAGCATTCTCAACATATTGAAGTTGAACACGTTGAATAACAGTTTCTTTTAGCTGAATTCCAAAGTTCTGAAGATCTGTGGCACTCAATTGGGCAGCCGCAAAGTTCCTAAATTCTAACCGCATGGCCCCTTTGGGGACTACGGTTGGCAAAGCCGACAAACCGTCCCCGACGCAGCTCACGTAAAGACTACTCTCATCGCAGTAGCAAAAACTTGGACATGAAGTAAAGTCACTACACTTACGACCAGGGAGCAGTGTAAGGAACCAAAGGAGAAAAATTGTACTCCAAGGTAGCATCATGGGGAAATGTATGGAAGAAAATGGGTAGAAAACACTAGAGTCAGTCACGTTTTCCTCTTACTTGACATAGCACTCGCGACAACCCTTCATCATTATGTATCACTTGGGATTTATGAAAAAGTACGGAATATACAGTGTGTAATATTTCCATGTCCGTCACTACTCACAGCGGATTTTAAAAGTCTTTTTGGAGGGAATGTTTTTAACACGATGATGATCATAAAGGAAAGTTAACTTACATTCACACAGTTGGGAGTTGATTGTAATTGGTGGAAGAACTTTTTTCCATTCGATACTTTCCAAACAACTCACTGAAAAAGAGAAGAGAGGGAAAATAATAAAATATGGTTTAAAAAAAAACTCCCTAATCCATCAAAGGCTTGGAATAAACAACTTGACATCATCAATATAATTAACTGAATTATATTTAAAAGAGTTACACGCCAATGGTAACAAAAGCTTTTTAACATAAAAGCTTTGCTTAATGGCAAAAATTTAATAAAAGGTTTAGAAAGACATTTTCATGGAATGGAGGGAACTTTATAAAAATGCAACTGTAGGTAATATTTACAAAGTAGAAAGTTTTTTTCCAATGAGTGAGTTGTTTGTGTCGTGTATACAAAGTGGCGTTACTGTAAATCAGTCTCTCTATTCCTCCCTCCCGTGATAGCAATTAGTTAATGATTTTGCAATACACTTTTTGTTTGTTTTGTAATGCCAGTGAAACAAAAGCAAACCTTAATAATAATGTCTGTTTTACTCCAACTCATTAAAGGAAACCAACATGCATTTTTAAAAACTAAATTTAACAACAAAAGAGAAGGAAACACAATAGCGTACCACACATAAAACATTAACTGGTTTAGGACCGAAACATTAGAAAATGTGCATTCTCTAGCAAACACGTAGAAACAATTGTAAAAGCTGTGAAGAAGTGGAATATTAATGGCATGCAGTATATCTAAAGTGAAGTGCAATGGTGTTCCGAGTGTTTATGGGGAGCAAATAGTGACCCTTGTATCTTTTCCTCCAAAAGAGTGAAAGTAATAAAAAGCTTTCTATTGTTTTGTGAGGTTCGCTTGGAAACTTAAAGTTTCTTTTTTCTATTGCATTTTGGAAGATCGAAGTGAACCTTTTCTTCTCTCGAAATACGATTACGTGTATAGTTAAGCGGTAATTTCAAAGCAATACCGTTTCCTCCGCATTTGGTTCTCAAGAATAACAATCCTTCTTTCAAAGTATGCTACTCCTGCCTTTTTTGTGTGTGTGCTATGAAGGAAAAAGTCATTGAAAGAGAAAGAATATGAGACAATGTTTAGCAATAAAAGTTCTGTTTTTGGGACATGTCTGTGGAGTTTAATCATTCAATTTCATATTACAGAGTTTTAAGCGACTTGGCTTTTCAAAATATTATTTTAGAAATGTTCCTTGTTTGTTATTGCTTTTAGAATAAAATTATGTATGTTTCTCCATACATAATTTAATGTTATATTTCTCGAAAATTCTGTTTAGATGAAAATAATGCAATGCAGAACTGTTCGACTGAGTGAATTTCCTACATTAACATGTTATCAAAACTTTATAATCTAAAAGTGATTGTATGGAATGGAGGGATCATTACTATTCGCAACAAAGTTGCTATTACTCCAGGCAATTTAGAATATACATGAAATAAACCTCAAAATATTCACTTTTCTGTTTTAAGTAAAGTCGTATGTTCTGTACGGAATATCTGTAAATAGTGTTTGAAACCACAAATGAGTATTTAATAACTTATAGAGTGCAGAGTTCAACGAATAATTAAAATATTATGCTAGTTATTTGTCTGCAGGGTTCGTTTGCTGAAGGCTGTATTTCATCATGGGGTTTCTCCTGCATGTTGGTTTCCAATTTGCTGACTGCAGTTTCGGAATGACTATAGTCTTCCATCTTTAGAGCAAATGTTAAATATTCATTAAAATATACACACTTGCTCTGAAGATGGAAGACCATAGTCATTCCGAAAATGCAGTCAGCAAATTGGAAACCAAGATGCAGGAAAAACCCCATGATGAAGTACAGTCTTCAATTAAAATATACACACGTTTTAAGCCTTTTCTGCAAAACTTTATTGAATACTTTGCTGGACGACCGGTTTCGTGTTTGCAAACACATCTTCGGGTCTGAAATTAGTTTAAAGGTCAATGTAAAATACGGCATCCAACTAGGATTGCAGCAGACGAATTATGCTATATCGAAATCACTTGACTCACTGTCGGCACCCACACCAATTCAAAGATATATTTCCACTCCGAGATCAAGCACAAAGCAGATCTCCACTCTGGATTCAGGTATAAAATGTCACTTCACTCCAACCGGAGGGGAGTGGAGTGCAATACGCTGAGTGGGAGTGGTCCCGCCTCTATTCCTAATATTGCGTTGGGTTCGTTCTACATTCTACCAATGTGCAAAAATTCTCTCAACTTTTACCTATAAGCATTTTGAAACTGAATAGTCGAGGAACTATGAACCCTCTCTTCGCGGTACCTGAACGGTATTGAAGTAAAAGTATAACAAACATTCTCTGTTCCTTTAAAAGTAGAAACCTCAACTCTTAAAGTACTGAAAGGTGTCAAAGTTTCAGATGCAGTAGAAACTATTAACACAAGTAATTTCTTACTTTCAACATCAATACATTTCTTGAAGTATAGAAATTCCGCTTACGACGTTGTTCTAAAAGTTCATAAGAAAGAAATAGGGCAGTATGTTTTTCTTTTCGTACAAATGTGCGTTATCTGGTGAATATTTTATCAAATACAGAAAGTGCTGGTAATTTACAAATTGTAGGAATCTAGGAAACAATTTCAGATTTTCATTGAATATATAACTATGTTTCTGTGATCTTATTTCCCTCATTGATGATGCGTCTAAGTTATTCACTATTTAAATCGCTGATAACAAAATCACTCATATTCGGCCTTACCCGAGCGTTACCTTAGTTTTACGTATTTAATGTACATTTTGTAACACTGTACCATGGACGTCGCCAGGGGGGGGCTAGGGGGGGCTGTTG
>JAQFYR010000472.1:0-12724 GCA_034694985.1 Campodea silvestrii
TTGATATTTATGTTGTGTTTATTCTGTATCTGGTATGTGAGAGTTAATTACCGGATTTTAAGCAAAGTTGCAGGCAATATGTGTTTGTCTATGAATTAAAACTAAAATGCTGAGTTTTCATTTTGGTTTATAAAGAAAATTGAATAATTGTAAATGTGGTATTTGGGTGTTGCAATAAAGTTACATATGCGGTATACTGTATTTGAGTGCTGTACAACGATGACTATGACCCAAGTTGAAGTAAAACAATAGTGAAAATGAATTTTTATCGGAATCGTATAAGCTGACTTTTCTGGTATAAATTAAAAAAGTTGTTTTTCTGAAAAATCTTGAATGCTGTGATTTCTCCAGTATATTTAAAGTAATACTGCACAAAAAAAAAGTTTTTCTGGAAAATCTTGAACGATGTGACTTTTCTGGTTTGACTAAAGTAAAACAGTGCCGAAATCGTGTCTCTCTGGATTATTACTAAAGTAGTGATTTTTCCGGTTTGACTAAAGAAAAACTATACTAAAAAGATGCTTTCCTGGAAAATCTTTCATGGAGTAATTTTTCCGGTTACACTAAAGTGATACTAAAATGAAAATTGGTTTTTCATGAAATTATTGTGTAATGGTATGCTTTCCTTGGTAAAAATTAAAGCAATACTACGGTAAAAATGATTTCTCACCAATTTACATAATTATGTGCTAATGTTTTTAAAGTTTGGCCAATGCGAAGCCACACAAAAAAAAATGGTTTTGTTTTTCTGGAATATTACTAAAGTTGTGTTTTTTTTTCCGGAATGTTTAAAGTAGGTTTATCAAAAAGAACATTTTGATTAAATGTTGTGAGCAAACGAATTTTTTCGGTGATTTAAAAATGAATATTTTACCGGAGAGCACGGGGCTTGGTGTTCCCCGGGATATTTAAAGCAATGCCAAAATAAAAATTGATTTTTCATAAAAATATGTTAAAATGATATTTTCTTGTTGAAAGTTAAAATAAAAGTTGGTTGTAGTTTTGGCTACTCTCCGGAAAGTGGACCAGTTGGCGCTTTCTCGGTATTATGTTTAAAGAAAAATTAATTTTAACCGGAGCTCAAAAAGTGATGGAAGAAATTCCTTTTGATAACTGGCAATAAATTGGTGCTCATGCTCGTTCTTTTGGTTCTCTTTCCAGTGACCCCCCGTCCCGGAACAGGACAGAAAGACAACTGTGGAGACGAATCCTTTATCGGTACATCAAATATTCTTCCGGAGCACCCGTCGTATTGGACAGCTACGTGCCGGAGAGAAGCCACTTAATGTTCATTAGGCCCAACGGTACGTTGTTCGCCTCCCGGTACAGCAAGTGGGTTGATAATGAAGAGGACTTGTGCTGTTACGCTTGTGGGTACTTCGGGCACAAATCTAGGTTTTGTTACCTAGATGAGAAGAACTACGAACTTTACAGAGCGGTAACCGATCTGGGTCACCCCATCAGACTCATCATACGCGACCTAAGGCCCGATCCATTGAGAATGGATGTCTACTTCATCCCAGACCACCCCATCCCTGGTTTAACTTTGCGTCCAGTCGCAGGGCCTGCCGCCCTCGAGTGGGTACCAGTCGCCACTTTACCGGAACCCGAGGCAACTCCTCCGACACCCATGGAGCCGGATGCAGGTCCAAACACGACAGAAAGTGCACTGAGGTGGGAATCTGTCTCTGAAGAGCTGAGCGATACTTCCGATAGAGAGACCGTAGTCCTCGTCAGCAGCGATGAGGAGGAAACAGATGCCTCAAGCTCACCAGACCGTAAAACGGAGAACGCGGGAGACATGACCCTCCAAGCTATAGCCGAGTACTACAACATCGGGGACGAAATCTTGACGGACCCCCTGGGGGACGAGGAGAAGCAGCAATACGAGGAATGGTCGCGCGAACAGCCGCTACGCAAACCACTGACCAAAGCCGAACTGACATTGTGCTTCCGCCACCACTACCACACCTCCCTGGGTATCCGACGAATGCGGGCACTGTGGGCACTGCAGAGACGAGTCGAACCGTCGGAAATCCTGGAAGACACACCTCCCGAGCATGACGGCGCTTCGGTGGGTAGCGCAACGACGTACCAATCAGCGACGTCATCACAAGAGGAAGACATCTTCCTTGAATGCGATGCCAGTGCCAGTCTGGAAGAGATCTGACTGGCCCACCGGGTATTCGAGAGATTTTCGTTCTTGTACATAATCACAGGTTTTCTTTTTATCTTTTTCCCTCCCCTAGGATGTAGGTGGGGTCGCTGGGGTCCGATCCATTTATAACTGTCTTACCGAGTAGCGAAATGTGTGAGTGACTTTTAAAATTGTTGCGTGTTCCGGTTTACCTCCGGGGTCGAGGATCTTGAGGAAACCGGAAAGGGGGAGTGCAAGAGTGCGACTTTGCTAGGTCCCCTTCCACCGGTAGCGACACATGACTGGGCGCGCGTGCGCTGTTGAGTTTGTTGTTCGGTTGCTGAGCGACGATTTCGAAGCTTGGAGCTGGAGAGAAAATCTAACACAAAAAACTGGAATTTTCTATTTAAAAAACTTCAATTTTGCATCACAGATATATAATTAGAATAGCAGCCTGTGCTCTACCGGATTTTGTCATGAAAATGCACCGAGTCTTGGATATGGATTGGCCCTGTGACCCCTTGCATCTTAGGAGGTAGGATTAATCTTTCATAACGTTTGTACAATTCTATTTTTCGCTCTTCTGTGTGTTTTAATCTTTAATAAACAGGCCCTGGAGCCTATTTCTCTATAACTGGTGTTAATGTGACTTGGGGATCGTCGAGTAACATATCTAGCGGCTCTTATTATCATGAAAATATGGTAGCCCCAAAGCCTATAGCACAGGGCCTACTTTTTCGAAATTAGACTTGTAGGCTAGGCTAGCCTATATGAGCTTATTTACCGGTAGAAGTACTTCAAATTTAGTATGTGGCTTACGGCTCCTCTGCACTGTCAAACTTAACCCCTAAACTCTGAGTTAGATCGGGCTAATTTTTGTAAACTCAAGAAATCTTATAAGGTGGCTAAACACTCTTTAATTTTCGCATTAAACTAAATATTCGTAATAGAACCAACTATTACAATACGAAATGAAAGGTTTCTGTTTATGAATTTGTATGCATTTATATATCTGCAATGTTCACAAAAACCAAGGAAAGCATCGTTGTAATAAAACAATGTGGATTCAATCATTTAGATATATGTTGCTAGTGATTTCACATTGAATATTCAAGAAAGTGCCAATTATAATGCACTGTTAAAAAACATCAACTTAAGTTGGAAAATAATTAATTTCATGTAATACAGAAAGGGATTAATTAAAAAAAAATATACGAGAAAAAAATTAACATGAAATGCTAAAAATTAATTTTGTCCATAAATTATATTGTTTTTGACATTTACAATTTTGCACCCAGGTGAAAGATAAACCTTCTCTACATGATGTTGCAGCTGTTTATTCAGACACAGCTACTGTCCACATTTCACCAATCTAAGATGAGGATTCTGGTGAAGAGGATCTCCCAGCAGAAACCTCCTCAGGATCGACGTCTAAAAATTGTGGCAGCTCTGAAGATGATTTGCTGGTAGCTAAGAGAAGTCATCTGACCAGCTTTATTGAAGGGAGATAAACAAGTTGGATAATTAAACGGAATCACGAACAAATACGAAGGACCATAGTGCCACTGCTATGTTCTCCACATTTGGTTTACGAAAATAACATATGGTACTTCTCAAGCGTTGTATCGAAACAGACAAAATACATTTTAAATGGTGTTTTCGCTTTGGAGGTGCTGCAAGCTGAAAAAATTACCATATTTATTTTAATAAAATATATTTTAGCACGAGATCAACACGTTAATACAGCGGGAATACTTTTGGTACCGTCAACAAATATTACTGGAATTACGAATTTTCCGATAAGGGTTGGATTGTTTTACATGTAAATCAGGAACTTGATCATACGCCGTTATCAATGTATAATTTGGATAACAAGCAGATTGTTGTTTTAAAGCACTTTATAGAATAAAAGTATACCATGAAGTTGTTTTGAATTTATATAGTAAACGAAATTAACATTCCAGTTCCTTCACGCACACATACGGTATCATAATGCCTCTTTTATATCACGTCACTTGCGGAATATGTTACGAAGGCAATTGTGGAAACATTCGGGACAACAATTAAAACATTTACATTTGTTATACAAAAGTGGGACGCCGACTTCCAAGACTGGATAGATTGTAGTGATGGTGAATATTTGGAAAACAAAACGAAGCTTAATGCATCCATCAAGTAAGTTCTTAAACTTGATTTATGCCCGTGTTTAGTTGGTACCTGAGATATACAACAGCTGAGATTTATCCGTTGTCAAGATTGTTTATAAGTTGGTTTTATTGTAAATAAAGTTCATGTAATTGTAAAAAAAAAGTTGGTTTTACTGTATTACTTCTTACAGGTTGTAATTTTTTTATTTATTATTTGACTTTCAATTGATAAATTTAGAAGTTAAAAATTGTAAGTTTGATTTTTATAAGCTGTAAAATTTGCTATTGAAAAAATTATTTTCCGCGTTGAAGCCTCGAGAACTCATAATCACATGGATGGATGTGCAACTCTGAAAAATTGTATAATAATTTTGGGATGCATATGCATATTTTTAGGGCTGTGTAATTGAAGATTTGAAATGGGCGCAATAATAAAAATTAGTGGCATTTGAAGGATAATTGGGGGTGGGTGGTTAGTCCTATTGTATATGAAAAAAATGTCTCATTCACATGGTGGTACTTTTATTGAGAATATGAAATGGATGGGTGTAGTGTTAAGAAATGGATGGGTGTAGTGTTATGTAATTGTATATTCGGGATGTTTCAGATTGTGGTACTTCTAGTGTAGACTATGTGGGAACTTATTTCTAACTGGGAACTTATTTCTAACTTTTTTATTTGCTCCTGCATACAAGAAGTAGACTTACCACTATATGAATGGTAGATGCCCCCACGTAAAATAATTACATTTTGTGACTAAAAGCACCACCATCTGAATGATAGATGTTTCCACATACAATAATTAAATGTACCACCATCTGGGAGATGCTGATATATTTTGAATTCAATTTTGTCAACAAACGTACCACAATCTCAATTACAGATGTTTCCATATATAATAATTAAAAGTATCAGCATCTGGGAGATGCTGACACATTTTGTTTCCACATACGATAATTAAATACACCAGCATTTGAGAGATGCTGTTGACACGTTTTCAGGTTAAATGAAAGAGATATTGACATAGAAATTAGAGGTATTTTGTATTTGGTTCAGTGTTGTTGTAGATACGTGTGCTGATCAGTGGTCAGTAGTTTTGTCGTGTTTGTGAAAGTAAGTAGTGTGTTCTTATGTGAATTTACAAATATACAGGTAGTAGGATTAAATGAATTAAAAGTAGTTTTGATTGTTGATTATTTTGCATAGATTGACTGTTAATTAGCTGAAGTTTTGGTACTGTTTAAAATTAAATATTTTTGTAAAGGTAATTTGTTAATGGTAATTTTTATATTTTGAAATAAATAAACTTTATTAAAGGTTAATAAAGTTTTGGTAAATTGTTGACTCAGAAGTGTTTGAGGGTATTGGAAACAATTGGCGTTGAGATGGTGGTATGTAGAAACAAAAGTTTTCGTACTACTTAAAATTGAATATTTTTGTAAAAGCAAGTTTGTTAATGGTAATTTTTATATTTTTATTGTTTTCAGATAAATAAAGTTTATTAAAGTTTTCGTAAATATTTGAGGAGACACAATAATTATGGACTCTGTATTTGTGTGGGACAAGAAAGCAAACAAGTTTTTATATGACTGTTACATGGAATTTATTGATGAAAAGTAAAAAGGTAGATGTACAGGTAATGTTGCTGATGTTCGTAAGTTTAAGAATCAGAATCCAAAGTGTAATACATCAAATAAGACTATCACAGATAGAGCACGATTATTGAAATAAACAAAAAAAACAGGCAGATCGAAGTTCTATTCAAAGTGTTTTGAATGTGTTTGATAATAATAAGAAAAAAAATTTAATTGAAATGGAATTCAAATTTAATATATTTTGTATCAAAATGTTCAATTTCAGCTAGAAATCAATTAATTGAGAGAAAGAGTGATTCAAGTTTTCTTTTTATTCTCCTACATGAGGAGTTTTCTAAGAAATATCCTGGTGAAATGTCATTGTGTGGTTTACGAACAGCTTTTGATCGGCATATGAAAGTATTTAAAATACTTTTTGTTGGTGAAATTAGTTTTTCTAAGGAAGAAGATTCCATTAATCTTATACAAAGTTTATAGAATGAGGGACGTCTCTTGTCATATTCAAGTGTTATGATTGTTGTTTGTATTTTCTATTATAAAATGATTCCTCGTGGGTGCCGATTTAACAGGTTATTCTACATCACCTTACGATCTGGTCATGAAGTAATTGAATATGCAGGATTAGTTGTGGGTGATTTGTTTTTATGCACAGAGAGAAGGAAGGAATTATAGGTGTCGTGGTTGTGGCCTTAATCGTGAGTTATTGACTTCGAGGATTCAGATACAACCGATGTTATGACTCCTCCTCCATTTCCTGCTCCATTACCTCCTAAAGATAGTAATGTTTTTTTCGCAAACATTACCTTAAAATGTTAGTTTCACTTTTCATACCAGAAGCCAAAGTGTCGCTTCCAATTTAAATTCAATTCCAAAAATGACGGAATCATCATATTTAAATATGAATATTTAAGTAAAGGGAAAAGTAAAAGTAAGAATCATTTCAGCCTAAGAATATACCAGATATCTTTGTAATTTCTACTTGTAATTCTAAGGTAGAATATGTTTAGTTTAAGATGAATTTATACTAATAATGATATTGTGATTTAATTGTTTAATTAACCTACGTATAATACATTATATGAATTTGTATGAATCTTGTTATTTTTAAGATTGTCAGTGAAAGGCCAACGCTATTGAACTGTGTGGACTTGTTAGTGTCAGTGTGAACTTTAAACAGCAAACATTCTTGTCATGTGTTGATAATAGTCATCATATCACCTCACTCAATCGATAATCAATCACCTCAACCAATCATCAAGCATTTTTCGTGAATGTGACAACAATCTAAGGATCATAAAATTGCGAAATCAGCATGTGCTCTACACAAGTGCTTTCGTAGTGAAGAGGAAAAACACCATGGCAATTTGAATATGTGTCATAAACTAGTTTTATAATGTAAAGCGTATCTTTAATTAAAAATATTAGTTCACATAGACAAAATCAGTGTGTAGTTTTACGGTATTTTTATGTAGGTCTATACATGCAGCACAACTTACATCTTCATATACTTTACCATAATAAAATGTTTTTGTTTGGCAAGGTAATATATTAACTTATCTAATGATTGAATAATTTAATAGTTTTATTGTGTTTCTTCAGGTTATATCATGTAATTATTTGTCTTGTAAATATCGTATACAGAAATTTCTACAAAGTTACACCTTGTTTTTATCATTTGCAGTAAGATTATCGTGGAATAAAAAGAACCCAAATTCGCGTTATCTGTAACATGAAATTTTATGAGGCTCTAAGCGAGATCGAGGCACCCATAATGTTGATAATTGACGAGCCTGGATGTACACAGTTGCCTTTAAACTGTTACTTCCCTGACCCCGACCTGCAGGTAGCACCGGAGCCTCGGGCATCTGCTTGCAGAACCAGAGCCACGGTGGGAACCAGTCCCGGCACCAGAACCCATGGAAGAATCCGATCCGATTCTAGTAATGGGACCGGACCCAGAGCCCTTATTGTCGCCACGAACAGAGCCTGTACAGTCACCCAACCGGGACCTTCGAGGGCCGCCCCCTCTCGCCTGGAGTCAAGCAAACAGTGGTTCAAGAGAACTATTACGATATCTATTTCGGCGCCATCCCTCGTGGATCCGGTAAGAAAAAACTGCACATGTTTACTAATTCTGCCAGTGAGACCTCCACCGATGACGAGACCTCAAACGGTTCAACAATGACGACGATCGAGGTTGAAATGCCGCCACGGGTGCTCGCTTCCGACACAAACGCCATCGTGATTCGACCCTTCCGGTACACTATGGAGAGTGCCACTCAGTATAGTCCGCCATCCACGCCCTCAACACCTGATTCGTTTGACTATGAGTCGGAATCCGAAATCATGATCAGCAAGAGCGGGGAGTGGGAGTTCGTTTCCCACCGTGAGAGCGAGCAGAGATGCAACAAATGAACAAGGTGATCCGCTCTCACTGACTAATGAGGAAACTCAATGTGCGAAAGATTCTCCAGTATGAACACTAACTTTAGTCACCACGCCTGAGAAAGCGAAGTGTATTTTTCCTTCGAATGCGTAGTTTTCCTTTTTACTCCCAATATTCAAGGTAACAATGATACAGAACAAATGGCTGATGATGAAAGTGCAAACATGGCGGGATCTGTATATTCTTGCGTTAGTTGGGTAAGCAGAGGTTTCATGAAACCTTTTAGACTTATTTCACAGTTATCTGCATTTCCATATTTGACAATCCTATATAAAATTTTAGTTACTCTTGCAGTGACCAGTTGTTCTGCAGAACGTTCAATCAGCAAAGTGCGGCTTGTGAAGAACTATTAAGAAGTACGATGCTAAATGAATATTTTAACAATATGATAATATAATCTTCTGAAGCACAGTTATTTGAAGAAATTCCAAACAAAAAAATTATTGACGAATTTGGTACGATATCATAAGTAATGCGAAAACTTTTGTTGTATAAGTAAGGAAGGTAATGTCATCCAGTTCTAAAATATACATTGTCCTTGTTGTGTATTTGTACTTTTTAAAATTCTTGAGAATTGTATAACTCTAAATATTTTCAACATAATAAATGTTCATTATTTATGTTATAGTCAGAAGAAACGTATACTCTCATAGTTTTCCTTCAATGGGGTCATATACATTGTTAGGGGGGAAACTCATCGTAGGCCTTGAGGGGTCGCTACACCCCACCACACAATAAAGAGATACGGAACCCGTACCGGTTACTTACTTGACATTCCAAGATATCAGCAATGTTTTACCGAATGGTTCCAGAATATGACTACGGCTGACCAGCATAAATTAATGTATTGTCATTGAGAAATTGACTGATAATTATCCCTTTTTCATCGAGCTGCAACGGCGGTACGGCAATGAGTGAACTACCCAGATAACGTTTTGTTGTCTGTTTCTTAAAGTAACCTGGGAAGTTACTTCGCTTGCTTTTGGTGGGTTAGATATTTCTGACAATGAGAAAATTATGGAAATATACAATGAAAAAGTTGAAACCCTTCGAGTCGTCGAAATTGCCATAGATATCGTATGGGACGCCCTTTCAGGATTTAGGAAACACCTGACGCATTCTAGTTAGAAAGCTTTATTTCCGCTGTTTTCTTTATTTCTTAAAAAGTTTTACTTTAAAAAGCTTTATTTATGCTTTGTTTTTTAGTTTGGAAAAACTTCAATTTTAATTCTGAGGAGGAGCCTGCTTCATTAAAAATGTTTTAAGGACGCCCATAAAAGTACCCTTGACATAGGGTCGAAAAGGCGCCTGACTGCACTCCCGATGACCAGCGCCCGGGGGCAACTGCGCCTCTGCTGTGATAATGTATTGGGTTTGATGATGCCTTGTTGAAGGTGAAACCGGCAATCCCTAAATAAATAACTAGTACTGTACAAAGAAAGCAACGAAATTCGTTTTGATTTACATTAACAATAAAATGATTCTGTAATCTCTAAAATTGTAGTCTGTAATTCTAATATTTCAATGACATAGGTTCTTTTGAATATTTATCGTAAAATTTTAAAGTCCTTTATTTCAATTGTCATGATAAAATCTTGTTTAGAGTCGCTTTTTCTGTTGAAAAAAATTCAAATTACGTAATGTGTGTGTGTGTGTCATGAAGACTATCAATAAGTAAACTGTTAGAGGAATTATATTTCCTTGCTAAAGAACCAATTTACGTTTAAGAATAGTTGTATAGCTGATTCACAGGCGAGACCAACAATTGAAAATTATGTTCAGTTTAATGGGTCTTCGTGGTACAATCGTCCTGGATTTACTATAAATGAAACGGTAAAGTAACCTTTTAAACCTTTAGGTTTTTATGACAACCAACCATTATCGGAAACGATTATCTTCATCTAGGAAACGTTTCTAGAAGCCAAACCGATTAACGAAACTAAAAGACCGTCGCCTTTACTGAGTTTGCCACATTTTAATATTTTCAAAAGTTTCGTACGCGGTTACCTTCATTGCATTTTCTTGGGATGTACAGCACAATTTTGCGAACATATGGTTAGAGTCAACAAAGACAAGTATTTCTACATTGGTCGCCCAAAAGTTGTAGGTTTAGTTGATGAAAATTTACAACGAGTAAAGATACTAAATAAAAGTAATAACATTCCTAGATCAATTAGCGATAGAAACATCTTCAAAGCAAGTGAATGGCGTAACTTTTATTGTACGTGTTTACAATCTATTTTTACATTTTTTTTAAATCACATAGCTGATAGCTCTACCTATTGCTGCAATACAGATATTATTGCAAAACTATATTACATCCGAGGTTTTACGATCTCAATGAAGCAAAACAATACTTGTATCAGTGCGTTTCGGAGGCACAAAATATTTTGGGAGAGCAAGTTATGACTTTTAACGTACACCCCTTTAATCATGATTTTGCGACGGAGTCCGCCGACGCCGCAACTCAGACTATTTCTGCGTAGGAATTCAGACGTCACCTGTGTACACTGACTCGCTCGAGCAGCCCCTCATGTCCTTACACTTACTTGGGACGTTACACTTAACTTGGGACTCATGTTCTTACACTTAATTTCGATGACTTTCCTTCGACCCCCTCGCTATTGTGTTTATGGAGTAAATAGAACCACCTCCATAATACTTAGTCATGTTTGTTCGAGAAAATGTTTGCTAATTTATTTTGGATGTCTCACTGCTACCCTTCGCTCGTTGGCGTCGAATGTCATTACGTCTAAGGATTCATATTTATATACTTTTTCAATTTACAATTGATACAAAATTGAAAATTATTTGCACTTTTGACACATTGCCCCCTGAAGGTATTACCATAAAAGAGGAGTAAGGACTGGTTAGGAAATCTGGCATTAATGAAAGATAAATCGAAGTTTAATGCGGTCACACAAACAATGAGCTTGGTGATGACATAACGCCCACGAGTTCTTCCACCCGAGCAGATCATGACCTTCTGTATGATAGAAGTTCGTCAACGTCAACACAAACAGATAAAGATGCTCAGGATATTCATGATAGAAATCCTGAGGTACCTTCAAATCAGGTTCGCATTATGTTCATGATAATGAATCTTGCATAAAAAATATTTTATTATATATTCACGGTTCAAACATGATACCTTCGATAGAAAAGAGTATTTAAAAAAGATAACTCGATGAACAATTATATCATGGATGCGGCCTGAAGATGCCATTTAAATATGATCATCGATTGAAATATACAGCCTCACTTTCATAGTTTTGAAATTGTAATCGAACAACTTCCTTGTTTTCAATCAATTTTCTAAGGGTGTTAGGATTCTGCAAGTTCGGGTGTATCATCAAGGTGGAAGCATTAACTGCTAAGATACGAAATGCCTCTTTGTTGAAAGAATCCATCCAAATATTCTGTTCTATCTTAATGAACATCACAGATCACTCACCTTGAACTTACGTGCCGACATCCCGGAGTTGTCCAAACGAAATCGGGTCCAAACAAAATATCTGCGACAAGGTTTGAAGACTTATTGTCACCACACAGTCTGAAAACGTCAGTTGTGCGGTATAGAGAAATCCAGCATTTTATAAAACCTGCTTCATAACCTGCTTAATATGTTTAACATAAGCGCGAATTGTTATTTATTTGTATGTGCTAACCAAACATTTTACTTATTTACTATGGCATATTATTGGTAATATGTTTGTTACACTAAGCATAATCACAAATTATTAACCCTTTCGCTCACTACGCCCTTTTAAAAGTACATGAGTTTTCCGATATTAAAAAAAAATTACACTATGACTCCGAACCCCACTGTACTTTTGGAAATACACTAGTTTCCTTCAGTACACCCTAATAAGAGGGACTTTTTGGCTACCATAGGCCCGAGTAATGTGAAATGATAAAAAAAAATTTATTACTTCTCAGTAAAACAACATAATAGAAGTAAAATACTTTTAGGCACTAACACAAGAATATAATAGCCTATTTATTTTTAGGACCATCAAGGCTGTTTTGTGATATTCATGATCCAGTAAGTGATGGAGAAATTGACGCTTTCCTGGATGCACTTGGTGATGGTGATATTTCGGATGTGGGACTTTCAGAGTCGGAAGATATAATTGCAGCAGCATTAGCAAATAATGAAGAAGGTAATTTGATTAGTTGGAGTGAAGATGATGACGTTTCATTCGCTCGATTTGTAAACCCAAAGCGTAAAAATGTCAATAGGCCCCGTATTCGTCCTGGTAGTGATTATCGTTGGAAAAAACCAGCTTCCGTTGCACATAATGAGACTGACCTTATGTGGGAGTGTTGATGTTGAAAAATGAACACAGTTTATTTGTGGTAACCTGTTATTTGCAAATTAATTTTTTCTTGACATACT
>JAQFYR010000473.1:0-12720 GCA_034694985.1 Campodea silvestrii
TGATCAGCATGACTACATCCCTCAGCCGTTAACCTTGGTATTCGTGATCGGATTCGTTATGAAATAACTCCCCATTTATCCTCACGAGGCTGGGTGAACCCCGTTCCAGACCACCACTCAGAAAAGTTCCTGGCGGCGCGGGGGATCGAACCCGGACCTCCGGTTTAGTAGCCAACAGTGTTAACCACTAGACTACGGAGGCGTCTTTATTGAAATTAATAGATCTCACTATTCATGAAGATATATCATATATTCACAATAGACACAAGTCAACAGTCACACGTGATGATTTTTTGGATTACATGTTGAGAGCCTATCTGAATTCTAATTCGCCTTTGTATCTAGCAAAATTACAAATTCGTTTGAGAGTACAATCTAAATATATTTTCTTTTATAATGGCAAATATTTAATTCCTGATTGTTATGAAATTTGCCGCCATTGTAATGAAAATGCTGTCAACAGACTACTTCATTTGTTATGTTATTGTCCAAGGTTCAAAGGCATCCAAAATCAACTTATTGGATGGCTAACGAAAGCAGCAGACGCAAATTGGACTATCAATCATCTTAATTGTACTCAAGCTATTTATATACACGTATATTTGATTAATGTAATTAAAATGTTGAAATGAAATTGTTAATATATGTATATTGAAATTGTAAATATTAGTATATCTAATGTAAAATTTTTACTTAATTATGTAAGTTCACAGGCCAGGTGCCTAAACTGCTGCATTGGTTGAAAAAAAAAGAAGAAAAAAAAAACGCACATCAAGTCGGATCAGAATTTCTCCCATTTAACTCCATGTTAAAGGAAATTTCGTTCTGATCCGATCCGTTCCGAACCGGATCCGACGTAATGTGCGGCTAGCTTAATTGTTTCTTTAATCAGCTACACTGTAATAGTACAGGATTCTAATTCACCGGAATAATTTCATTGTTATTTTATTGTTCCTATCATGAAAACATCATGGTGAATCATAACGCCTTACTAAGCTTCAAACGCATTATTCAGTTCAATTGCGAATTGTCATTATAAAATAAAACAAAATATGTTTGGCTATATTTACAATATTATTAAGAGACAGGGATAATCGCAGATAACTGGTTTTATTGGGAGTCAAAAAACTAATATAGTGGTAACTGGTTATTTCTTTTTGTTTTTCTCACACTCTTAACTTGAAATTTCACTATAAAGAGCGAAAACAGCTATACAAAGAAATATAATCAAAAAATAAAATGCAGCATTTATTTGCCAAAACGTCAGCGGCTGAGGGTCATATGTGTCAAGAAGGGCTTCCAATTCTTGCTGATTTATCACCCGTTTATTTTTAGAAATTGTTTTCAATTTAGCTCTAAAGTAATGACCATCATTATGGTAACCCAAGACATACCCTTGGAGTAACCGAGACACAAAAGTTAAACTTTTTTCTAAGATCGGTGGAAAATTATCTACCTGAAAACCTATTAAACCGTGTAGAGACTTGTCAGTTGTATGCACCATTATCGTACTGTCGCCGATAGCATTAATATAGTGAGAATTCATGTTTTCAATAGCCTGTGTTTCAAGCATAAAGCACGCGAGGTGTGTTTTTGATTTTTTAAGTCTCTTCAAGCACTTTATCTTCGAATCATAGTCTTTGTTCTCTGGAAACATCTTCTTCACAAGACATTGGTGAATGCTATTGTTTTTATCCAGCATGGTCCACGACATTCGCAAATATGGAAAATCCGGAATCACACGAAAGTCACTTTTGGCAAGTTCAGCAAAAGTCGCTGGTATTTCTTCATAACTCGGAATTACCATTAATTCTGTAAGTCTTGCTGTGGATATTTGGTATATTAATGAAGCCATGTAACTCCATAGTATTAAGAGAAACCTGCTTCTTGAATTAGAAGCTATTGCTATAACATTCAGTAGAATAGGTCTTAAGATTACTTCTAAAACTATTGTTGATGTCAATTGAATGTTATAAATATATTTGTAAGTAAATACAAATACGAAAATACAGTAGGCGAACATAATCCAGCAATTAAGAGTTAATATTTGACCAAATTTGTCGAAAGAATTGAAATATTCTTCTCTCGTCTTTGTGACAAAAATGTGGTTATCGATATAAGCTGAAGTTGAATAAGAACAGCTCGTTTTAAAATAGCAAGTTTCTGATTGAATTAGAATGAAATAATGTACGCACAGATTGCACAGTTTCCGACGGCTGATCAATTTGCCAATTCTGTGATACCGAATGCTTCCGTTGTTGTTGTTATTGGAGCACCGTTGAGTGATCCAATAAACGTTTTAAATAATGTTGGATTTCCATCTTTAACTGTTCCCAATTCATGTTTTCCATTATTGCAGTACCAACATGCGAAGCGTGGAATACCAGTTTTAGAGTTAAATATCAGGAAATACTTTGCATGGAGTTCAACTTTTTTAACCACACGTTCATCTTCATATGCACTTGCGATATAGATAATTTTACATCTTCTGTTAGAGTATTGGAAACTACGAAGGTGATGCATGAATTTAACAAGTTTACCACTTTCCCGTTTATAATTTGGATTAAGAATGCAAATATCATTTGTGGAACCAAGTTTCATTGTGGATGACACTGTAAAATTAAGTACATGTGTAATGGAACTAACTGTCTGTGTTATTACCTTCACTGGGATATGTAACTTCTTATTTTGAACAGTTTTTAACAATCGGAATAACTGATTAGAATCACAATATTTTGTCGAATAGAATGTAACTGTGAATGTAGGATTGTCCTCCAGTTCATGTAGAAGAATCTGTGTTAACTTGTCATCGTGGAACTTTGTGTACTCAGGTTGTAAAATCACTCCGTAACTAATGGCACTGAGGTAAAAATATAATAAATGTTGGAACGACATCATCTTCTGTTCTGAATAACGTACCAGTTTAAAATATTCTGTGGTAAAAAAAAATTGAAATGTTTTGAATTTGTATCGAATTAGCTGGCAAATTACACCAACTCAGTGTAGTTGTTCATATACCAATAGTAGAAATGCTTGAACTGTAGGGGATATATGAACTAAGTTTTGTCGATAGCTATAAAAGATAATTGACATTGATCCCAGAGTAATTTATTTATACTTTAATGGTATTTTATGTACAATATCTACCCTTTCTATGCCACTTTTGGTATGTTGATAGTACTCATTATTATACTATAACACGTACAACCAATTGCGTGTCACTTATCTGGTGTGGCATTTCGAAGTCTATAATAGATCAACAATATAGTATACTACGAATGGCCAAAGACAGCAATTATCCTTATTATATATAGGGGCAATTACGTACCAAGAAAAATATTTGTTATCGCATAAACTAGCATATACTAAAAGTAACAAAGTCGTTAAAGAAATAAAATGTAATAAAATTTGCTTCCACTTCTCTGTTTAGTTAAAGTCAAATTCTGTGAACTCCCATTACCACAGACATCGACAGGAACATCTGTGGAGTCTATCGTTCAACAACGTTTTGAGGGGGGTATTAAATGCACTCTAGATTACATTAATTGATGAGAAATTTCTAAAAGAAAAACAATAAGAAAGAAAAGGAAAAAAGAAGAAAAAAGTTAGAAAATTTTAAGAAAAATCATTGAAAATGGCATAAAATTTTCACATACAATTTTACTGATTTTATTAGGTCCTGCTTAAAAATACTGCTTTAAAACTGCGTATTTTCAACTAAAAGAGTAGAAAAATTTCGCCCTCGCTTCGCTCGGAAAAATTTTAATATCACGGATTATCTACTTTTTTGGTCTTTGGAAAATCCTGGCTACGCGCCTGTTTTTTCTCATTTCTCAAGCTGTAAAGAGTAAAATATTTTTCATCAAGAGAGTCTGCGTTATAGAGAAAACTGTTAGTCGCTGTGAGGTATAGGCTATTTTTGTCCGTTAGTTTAGAAACTGAGATGGGCTGATTTAAGAGTTGGGCAGTATCAACTGGGGAAATGTCATTCTAAGGACGTGCATGAGCGGAAATGTTAGGATTTCGAACCCACCCCCTAGCAAAGCAATATAAAGTAATGAAAATATACACCGTTCATATAGCCTTATATGCTAAATGTTATTCAAAATATTTTCGGACAACCGATTTCGTACTGTAAAAACACGTCTTTGGGTCCTAACACAATATAATCACCAGGGGCGTAGCGGCAATGGCGCGAGTGGCGCAACCGCGCCAGGGCCAGTGACTCTTCGGGCCGTTAGGGGGCCCATTAAAAAAAGAAGAACAAAAAGAAAAAAGAAAAAAGAAAGAGAAAAAAAAGAAGAAAATGAAGAATGTTTCATTTCTTAATAATAACTGTATTAAACTGTTAACATAAAAAATTAATGCATCAAAGCTCGTATTAAGGGGCCCCTTGCTATGTTAAAATTCATCTAGATCCATTATTTTTTTTTTATTATTTTTTTTTTTTATTTTTTTTTTTAGAAAATTTGGTAAAAAAATTAGAAAGTGTAAAAAATTACTCTTTTTACCTTAAAAATTAAAATTGCTTTATGTTCAAGATTTTTTTTTTTTGTCAACATTCTGCCTCTTTGGCTTCACTTTTGACACTTCCTAAAAATAAATTATATAAATTACATAATCAGTGAAGGGGGTCGGATATTTTTATATAACCATAATTATGATGTATATATAGGGGGCCCGGTTTCAAAAGTTCGCGCCAGGGCCCATACGAAGGTCGCTACGCCCCTGATAATCACAGATGCTAAATTAACATCAATTTAATAATGTGTTGTGCAGCGTTTAGTGTTTCGTCAATACTGTATTACTGTTGGGTCGAGTCCTTCTGATTTTGCTGTGATTGGAAGACCATTGAGTGTATCAATTGTTTCGTACTTCCATCAGCAACTGCTTCCAGTTCATGTTTTTCCTGTTCGCTGAACCAGCATACGAAATGCAGAATACCAGTTTTTTTAATTAAATATACCAAAATACTTCGCATGGAGTTCAAATTTTTTAACCACTTGTTTATCTTCGTTACTATTTGTTATGTAGAAAATTTTGCATTTTTCGTTAGAGTATTGAAAACTTCTAAGATGATGTATTAATTTCACAGCACTGCCTCTTTTATAATTCGGATTAATAATGCAAATGATATTTGCAGAACCATTCTTCATTGTAGATAACACTGTAAAATTATTTGGCGTTTATTTTTTTGGCACATGTAAATTCTTAATTTGAACAGTTTTATCAATCGGAATAATTGTTCAGAACCTGAATATTTCGTTGCATAGAATGCGACTGTAAATGTTGTCTCATCCTCTAGTCCATGTAGAAGAACTTGTGTTAACTAATCAGCGTGGAATTTTACACACTCACTTTGCAAAATCACTTCTTAAATAAGGGAATTGAGGTTACAATACTGTAAATGTGAGAAATCCGTCATCTTCTGTTGCGATTATCCAACAAGTTTTAATAAAGCTGAAGGATAATTTGAGGAATTTGTTGAATTTATATCGAATGAAACTGGCAAACTATACAGAAACGCAGAGTACTTGTTCATTTACCAACAGAAAAAATGATAGCACTGTTTCTGATAAATAAATTAACTCTGGTAGGTTGATTTAAAACTCAATTGTGATTGATACACAGAATTATTTCTGCCTGCTCTAATGGAATTTTATATACAACTTACACTGTTTGTGTAACACTTTTGTATGTACTATGTACATCTATCTATGCATTGGTACACTGCAATACGTACGATAAATAGCGTGTTTATTAATTTTTATGGTGCGACATTTCGAAAATTGCAGTATACCAGTAATAGCGTATACCACGAATGCACGAAAATAATTATCTCATGTTATATAGACCAGTGGTTCTCAAGCGAAATATTCCTGTGGCCGCAGCTGCGGCCACCAAGAATGGCTGGTGGCCGCATATCTTATAACAGACACATTTTTTGATTTTTTTCCTCTTATTTTTAACTTCAGTAGATATTCGGAGAAAACTCTAGAGTTATTAAAAAAATTGAAAATGTCACAGTTCGGCTATTTTCGTATTTTTTATATTTTTTTTAAAACAGTGAAGCAGCTTTCTTCCCGTTTCTTGTTTGTAAATACGAGGAGAATTATAGAAATTCTCTGATTAACCTCCGAAGAGTTATCAGAGAGAAAAATACAATTCTGGACAAACAAGATCGTCCCGGTGAAGATTTGAATTCCGACCCAGTGATGAGGATGAAATTTAGAATTGTTGTGACTAAAAATTTCCAAAATTCACCAGTTTCTTTTCGCTTTATTCTTGTCGTTATTGTTTTACATTTACTGCATATCTTTGTTTTACCAAAGTCCGGAGTGGTCCCTAAGACATGTAAATACTACGCGAAGAACTTTCAACAGTCAATTCTCGTTTATTTAGTGATCGTGTTATATAAATTTAGGATCGTGTTATATTTTCAACACGAACGTGGAATGCCG
Source organism: Campodea silvestrii (assembly GCA_034694985.1). Taxonomy (NCBI): domain Eukaryota; kingdom Metazoa; phylum Arthropoda; class Diplura; order Rhabdura; family Campodeidae; genus Campodea; species Campodea silvestrii. The sequence goes on from JAQFYR010000473.1 coordinate 6,462, forward strand.
GATAGCAAAGAGTTTCAAAGATTTTGGGAAGAATATAATTGTGGCTTCATTCCTTTAATAACAAAATGATTTTATTGAATTTTATTTTAGTGTAAAATCAGTACCTAAGTTTGAAATACTTATTTTATTAATGAAGTAGCGAAAGTCCTGGTTGCCGCACAAAAAAGAGCTGGTGGCCGCATGCGGCCACCGTGGCCGCACTTGAGAATCACTGATATAGACCCAATAACGTACCAAGAGAAATATTTGTCATAGCATAAACTAGAATAAATTAAAGGCAACAAATGTCGTTTGAGAACTAAATAGTAATAAAAGTTTGCTTCAATATCTTGTGTAGTTAATGTGAAAATATCTAGATCCCCATTAGCACCCAAAAGCAGGGGCGTCTTAAGAAATTTCGGGGGTCGGGGCTACGCTCCACTTTTTTTTATGTTTTTGATAATAGTGCAATTTTTTGATAATAGTGCAATTTTTTTTTTAATTCTTTTTGCTCCGAAATCGGAAATATTATAAGTAGGGTGACGCAAATAGTACCTTTTAATTTGAACTGTAATACGTAACAAGGCCGTAAATATGAATTTATTTCAGGAGGGGTTTCTCTCAGAAAATTGCAGAAGTGGAAAGAAAATGAACCCCGAGGGTAGCGAGGGTGAATTGTTTTGTACATTTAATGTAAAAATGTACGATTTTTCTGCAATTTCGAAGGAAATCTTCCAGACATTTCTGATTTTTCGTTCTTTTCTTTCTTCCCTCACATTTTTTTTCACATTTTAGGGGTGGTATGAGCCTTAGAACCACCCGCTATGTACGGCCTTGATACGTAAATTGGAGATCATAAAAACCTGAAAAAAGCGAGGGCCAATTTTTTTACATTTTCATTCCTTAAAATCTTATTTTTACAGAATTTCAAGAAAAATTGTGCAAGGCTGTTAGCATTTCATATAATTTTACTTTTTATTCCCCTGGTTGGGGTCCCCCTAAATTCCGACCCCACTAGTCCCCCTCCTTAAGACGGTCCTGCCTAAACGGTAACGTTTATTTCACTTTAGTTACAACAATTCTCAGGACGAGGGAAGCACTTTCTAACATTAATTTTTATCCCGAAATACGTAATACTGCACTTTGCCATTGTGAAGGATATTTGTTGGAAACACAGGTAGTGTTTTGATAAAGCAGAACAGTCCAAAAGTCCAGTATTACTGATTTAATGTCATAACTATACCAGTAATTCTAATGAGCGCTGAGACGGTGATGCGGCTGTCACATACCTAGCAGTCCTTCCGTCCTTGGTTTGGAAGAAGGCAGTAATGCCCTGCAGAGTTAAAGGGTGGTGGCACACTATTTCTGGATACTGTTTGAACCCTGAAAATTCGGTAATTAAATCAGAACTTATGTAATCATAGTTGTGTCTGTGGAATTTAAACCATGCCTTTATTTAAACTCACTTTCTTTATATTTCGTTTAGAACACTTTAGAATTGTTTCTTTAATCAGCTAACAGTCCAGATTTGTAATAGAACAGAACATGTTCTTGGTTTTTTTCTTATTTCTCTCATTGAAACATTATCATAAAGCCACACCAAAAGATAATATTGTGATATTTGAATATAAGATAACACCATATAATTTCGGCTATATTGATAATATTGGTAATAGACAGGCAAAATTGCATATATTTTGTTTGATTTTAAGTCGAAAAAACTAACATCAATGGTGTTCCTTTCTGCATTTCTCACACTTTTACTTAAAATTTCAATCCAAGAAACTACAACAGCTACACACAAAAACATAACCAGGAAATAAAAACCAGCATTTATTTGAGCAAATGTGGAGCCTCCCCCGTCATCCCCCCTTGGGGATCTAGAAGGGGATGAGTCGAATGTTAAAGTTTACTCCAGCTATCATAACAATAATACAGTGGATGAAAATGATCCACAATTAAGAGTTACAGGTACATTCCAACGAAGATTGGAAATATTCCAAATTATCGCCACTCTTTTTTTATATATTAATTTAATTCACGAATGAGAAGAAAAAAGTTATTTAATTCCACCCATCCGTTTCGAAGTTATGACGGTTTAAAGTTTCCTTGCCTGTGTATACTATACGACGTCATCAAAACTATTTTAATTAACATATCTCAATGACAGTTTATCGCAAAATGCTGATTCTCTTCTTTAAAAACGTAGAAAAAATAACTGTATCTACAAATATTTTTTGCTATGTACATATGAAGGGGTAATTTGGATAAGGGCGTATCTACATTTTTTCGAAAATGGAGATTTTTTCATTTCCGTGCTTGTTGAAACATACGTATTCCATTTCAATAACTCTACCTTGTTAATAAAGATTCGCCTTTATCCAAATGAATGATTTTCAATTTTGTTCTTTGGATAAGGCAGTGGCGGCTTTGGGGGTCATGCCTGTCATGCTGAGCATGAACTAAATTTTCGTTCCATTGTATACCAATAAGTATAACATTATACTGTAATACACGGTAAAAATGTAATGATAGGCACTTCTCTGTTCAAATTTTTATTCTGTTCAACATGTTTCGGAGGAATAAGCCGCCATTTTCAAGAACAAATCTGTACAAAAAGTAAGAATAAATCGGAATTAGACATAGAATTACGAAATTAAAAGAGCAATAAACAATAATATTGATACTTACAATTACAAACAGTCCACAAAACATTTTATTCTTACTTTTTGTACAGATTTGGTCTTGAAAATAGAGGCTTGTTTCTTCTAAACACGTTGAACAGAATAAAAAAGTGAGCAGAGACGTGCCTATTATTACACTTTTACTGTGATTTAAGTGCCTCTGTAAGTGTTCGTAATTTGAAATTACTGTAATACGTAAAAAAAATATACAGTAGAAATAAACCTGCACGGGAGCGCACGCTATGTAGGCTACAATGTTGTAAGAAAATTCTAACCTATACCGTGCTTTTATTATTTTCAGTACTGTAGTCTTAAGTAGTCTTTTGTAAGTCTTGACTTACTGACACAAAAGTGGTCAGCAAATTTTATATATTCGAAAGGTACTACATATAATATGAAACATCAGTATGGTTTCAAATTTCATTAATTATAATTTTCCTTCATTTTAAACTGTTATAACTACAACACCCATAGAAGCAAAATAGGGTTTGCACAGTCTAAAGGATATAAGCTGCGATATTTTTTATAATTGATTTATTACCTTTTTTAACAAAACAATAAATAAAAAAAATTGAAACTGCATGCTGTCGAATTTAAATTTGTGACTTGAATCAATTGTTAAAATATGCAGAGTTGCTAAAATTCGCTTCTCTATACAATAAATTATACATATAAATTACGTACCCTACTATAGTTGAGGTAACTATAGACCAATCACTGTAGAGGGTTTGAAAGTGCAAGAACATAATAAAAGGTTTTAGCAGGATAACGTTCCTTTTCTTATCCTTATTAACATACTAAAAGTCCCCAGGAATCCCAATAGAACCTCCCAGCGTCACCTCCGTGGGGGACCTAGAAGGGGATGAGCCCAATGTTAAAGTTTACTCCAGCTATCATTCCACCCATCCGTTTCGAAGTTATGACGGTTTAAAGTTTCCTTGCCTGTGTATGCTTAAGACGTCATCAAAATGACAGTTTATCGTAAAATGATGATTCTTTTATTTAAAAACGATCAAAAAATAACTGTATCTACAAATATTTTTTGCTATGTATATATATATATTAACAGGAAAGGATCTGTCAATATTTTGTATTTGTACACTTCTGACGTCATCACCATTTTCAGAAACTCATAACTCCGGAACAGTAAGATTAAAATATTTAATTTTTTCGCCGATCTTCATGTATAAATTCATACTATACAAGAAATAAGTATCCCCGAATTTTATTTTCGTGGGAGTGTACCTTTAATATTTGGAGGAATTTGTCGAAAAAATTTAAGTATTCTACTCTTGCCCAATCAACGAATGTTTGTTGAGTGAAACCAAGCAATTAACGCTTGGGGGTCACTTGCTGATATATCTATGAAGTCAAGTGGTATTGACATCAAGAATAATATATTTATACCTATATGCTATTACTATGCTGGTATTGTAGATAATTTTAGCTTTTTCTACAACTACAACACTTTATCTTGATTATGCGATATGAATAATGTTGAACTCTAATATGGCCTACGTACTGCCAATTAGTTAAGTGTCGAGGGTAATGAGCTCCAATGTTAGTAATGGCATGTCATAAACTAAGTGTCGTGGCTGTAATGGGGAGGTATAAATAGGGCTGCCAACCGTTCTTGAATTTCAAGAACAGTGCTTGAATTGACTGATTTGTTCTTGGCTACTTTCTAAGTTCCCAAGAACGATAAAATGTTTCTGAATTGAAATTTTTTTGAAAAAGAAAAAAAAATGAAAAAAAAAAAAAAAAATTCGCCTTCGGCAAATTTGGTCTTCGACATCAAAAAATACAGATAAAATCCTCAAAATCCAGATGAAATAGCGTATTTTTGGCCAAAAAACGTAAAAAAACGAATTTTTTTTCATTATCGTTATGTTTCAGGTTCGCCCCCTCTGTCAGCGCTGACTGGATCCGCACCTGGTAGATTTATTAGGTGTTCTTGAATTTAATTTTCAAAGGTGGTAGCCCTAGGTATAAACGAATACAAATATTTGACCGCAAGACCGTATATAAGGGGGGTTCTTAGGGTTCAACTCCCCCCCCCCAAAATGGGAAAAAATAAGAAGAAAGAGGAAAAAAGAAAGAAAAAATAAGAAATCTTTAAAGGAAAAAAAGTCCTTAAATCCGCACTAAAACTGCATATTTGGCGCTAAAAATTGTAAAACAATTCACAGATTTCCCGAGCAACACCCCCTCCGATATTTTTTCCTATATACGGCCTTGCCCACGCATAACGTGAATACGAATAAATGGCGATTTATATTAACTAAAGTATTTATTTTTTTTATCTTGATTTCCATTGGTCATTGATGTGTATGCTGTATTCATTATAAGGTGTGAGATGTATGAGATCGAAATCACAACTGTTTGTCATATTTTTCGTAAAAGGTAAATTCATTGTTTGAGGACTGATGAGATTTGTTGAAATTGTAGAAAATGTTACTTACGAAGTTTTTAAGATTTTAGAAGATTCAGGAATCAAGTTAGTTTATTAAAAAAAAGTTTAATTTTAATCAACGTACTTGTATATGTCGTCAACACTTCAAATAAATAGATCTGAGCTTAATATTTGCATATTTAATAACATTTTTCAATATTGTTGTTTATATGTTAACATTGTATGTTTATTATATAGCACATGTGATTTTCTAAAATCAGAATCAAATTCTAACGTTCTAAGTAGCTTTCAATATTATGTAAAACAACCCACATACACCAATAAAAAGAACCCAATAGCGCCAAAGAAAGACAAGGCCGTAGATACGACTTTGCTAAGGGAGGGGTTTTGGCCAGGGCTTCAGAAATTTCCTTACTATTTTATAAATGAAAATGCCCGAGCGGAGCGAGGGCCGATTTTTTTTAGGTTTTTTTGGTCAAAATAGGCTATTTTTAGGACAGTTTAGAGAAAATTTTGCAAAATTTTCTTAATTTTTTTTCCTTTTTTTCTCTTTTTTCCCCTTTTTTCTTTTATTTTTTTGTTAAGGGGGGGGGGTTTGAACCCCCAAACCCCCCCCTTATATACGGCCTTGAAGAAAGAACTTGTGGACTTTTAGAATTAAAAACGCTTATTGCTCTGTATGTGATTTTATTTAAATTCTACATGTTTCGCCCATCTCGGGCATCCTCAGGTATACAAAATTCATATAAATATCACAGCAGCATTGAACAAGAACTGTAAATTTCCTTACTTTATATTCCTTGTTGAATGTTGTAGTGCTATTTATATGACGTTTATGCTATATACCTGAGGATGCCCGAGATGGGTGAAACGTGTAGAATTTAAATAAAATCACATACAGTCAGAGTAGGCGTTTTTAATTCCAAAAGTCCATATTATGTGAAATCTGTATTCTCGAATATATTGATATTTGAAAGAACATGATTGCGTGATGATAAATTATACGATTTCGCCGACGAGAAATTCGGCCATTTGCACCAAAAATAAATTCACGTAATTATTCATAAGAGTTGTGTCCGTTTCGCTGTTTTAAAACTGTTTTGTAACAGCTTGGAAACAAGGAAGTGACGTCATAAAACACTTTCACAACAGCCACCAAACGGACAGAAAATAACAAGAAAAT
>JAQFYR010000474.1:0-12718 GCA_034694985.1 Campodea silvestrii
AGGTGATCCTAATAAAGGTAAATAATTTCCAATTTGTAGAAGAAACAACATTGCATAACTGTTAATACAAAACAACCTCGTAAGATTTACGTAGACGGGGCTTTGCCTTTCGATCTATCAAAATCAATTTATCACTTAGCCAAATCTGAAAGTGAGGCTTTGAAATAAGAACTTTTATCATATTGAAATGAGTAAGAACAAAATAGAGTATTTTGCTATACTATTCATGAACACTAGTTACCTTTCTGATATATTATTTGTATTTGTACATATAGAAAAATATATATGAAATAATATATTTTAATATTTTAATCTGCTGACAGTTTATTTGTATAATTGCAAATTATCTCTATTGTCAATTCCTTGTACTTCTAATAAAAAAAAAATAAGAAAGAAAAAGAGAAAAAGAAAAGAAAATCGAAAATTTCCTATAAATCCAGATAAAATAGCGTATTTTTTTATCGAACTTAATAAAACCTCACATCCGATTTTATTTTATCCGAAATTATATTATGTGACCACTATTGGAAAATTACAATGAGCATAAATTAATGCAAACTTTATTATAGAGAAGTTTACACTGGGGAATACCAGAGCAGAATAATGTTGACTGCATAAAACATCAGTTTTCATTATTCTTTCTCATCAAGTTTTATTTCTTACATTGGTTACAAATTACAGAACTTGAATTATTAGTGATAATTGATTCACACAGTTAAATAGCAGTTTGACGAGGTTTACAGAAGTGGGATATAGGCATCAGAGTCCTGCACTTGTGTTGTATATTTGCATATATATCCCTCAAGATCAGAACAATCATTTTTGATAGATGTTTAACCTGCCACCAACTCATTTTCTTTGTACAGAAGATCCACGTAGAAAGCTGGTAACAGTAACAGTCTCCAATAATAACCACACTCCACACAGCATATGAGTATACGATAACAAATTATGGTTTTAAAAATGATGTCCTTTTTTTTTTCAGAAATGGGGATAACTTATAGCCTTTAATGGGTTAACGTATTCACTCAGACAATAACAAAAATACTGTTATGTTGACATGACTGTTTAATATGTAAGTGATAAAGAAGTGTGCAACATATATACAAATGTATCTTGGCCAATGGCCCCGTATTATAATAAATAAATAAAATAAAAAATACTTGGTTGTTACTGAAATGCTATTGTGAAACATTCATATTAGAATGGGTTTTTTAAAATTAATCAGGATTGATCTTTGTAATTCTATCATTCAAAAGTAATATCAGACTAAATCCAGCAGCGAAACTTTTGTTTTCTGCCATAATGAATGAAAGTTTTGTATCTAAAAGTTAATGAAACAATTATTATAACGATGTAAAGACAATAACGTATTTGATCTGTTTAAAACTTATATCATACATTCAGAATATATACTAAATCAAATCTCCTCAAATAAATAACTAATTCCCTAACGAATACATTAAATTTTCGTTTTAAGTCAGAATGTTATTACATGTTTCTTGTTTGTAACAGGAAAAATTGAAAACAATTACATTTGTTATACTTATAACATTAAAGTAGTAAAGAACAGGGTTTTTTTAAGGAAGTTTTATCACTGCACATATTTTCTCGAAATCACGTAAACTCGAGAATCGAGGCCAAAAATTTTAAACAAAAATATGGAAGTTTAAAGGCTAATTTTTCAGTGAAACATCGAAATTTTCCGAACGAAATTAGAGCTAATTTTTTACGTACTGTTACGACTTTGTTAAAGCCAAAGGAAAGGTTTTGGCCAGGGTTTCGCAAAATTATCCAGTAATTTATAGGTCGATTTTTTAGGGTTTTTTGGTCAAAATATGCCATTTTTATACTAGTTTAGAGAAATTTTCAAAAAAAATATATATATATTTCCCTTTTCTTTGTTTTTGCTAAGGGGAGGGGTTTGAAACCCAAACACCCTTATATACTGCTTTGCTAGTTGCCAGTGTCCCCTTCGCTACACGTACACTGTACATTTATAACCACGACATCGAAGCTAAACAGAAAAAATATATAGTCTAATTGTCAAAACCAAATTTAAATAAAGGTATTACTGCGGAGCAGGCGAAAGGTTGAAACATTATAAGGCGAATATTGGTCTTATTAATAAGACATTAGACTATTAATAAGAAACTCGAGTTGAGCGCGGGCGAAATTTTCTACGTTTTCCCGTGTCAAATATCGAAATACGCGTAGTTCAAATGCGAGTTTCAGGAAACTTTTTAGCAACTATTTCTCTCATTCTCAATTACGCAATGAATTACTTAGCACACCATTTGGGGTGAACGTAGATTATCGTGCACAACTTGGGAATCGCATTTGACACCTCACCATTATCTTCAAAATTCTGATTTTGTAGTTCTTTGTAATTTATAGATGCACGAAATTTAATTCAACGAAGAAGTTGTAGAAGTGATCTGATTGGTCGTGGTGGTAGGGTATTAATAAGCTTTTCACTCTTTGTTAACAGGGAGGTTCAGCCGGAATTAAAACTTCTGGCTTCTAGCTTCAGGGGGAAATGTGTCACATACTTCTACATAGGCAAAAAACTGTTCTTCAGCAGCTTGAAGTTTCGAGAGGATTGAACTTCGGATTTAAAAATCATCTGCTGCTACAAAAATTATACGAATGAAATAGATTAGTTAAATAAGAATTAACTATACGTTCAATTCTAAAAACTTCAAATAAATTACTTTTCGTAAATGTAGAAACGTTTTTACATCGCAAACATCACTTAAAACACTAAAACACTAGCCTGACACCTGGATCCTTATTCAAAATTTAAAAATGCGAATATCGTCTGTTTCATCCCCCGAAGTCCACAACCTTCTAAACCGAAGTTCAAAACTTCAAAGCTAGAACCTAGAAGAAAATATTCGAGAGATAAGACGTCACAGATTTTTCCTGGCCAATGAGAGTGCGTATCCTTGAAGCTAGAAATTTTCAGAAAACCTCTAGCCGAAGGTCCCTAATGTGTTCCGAAAAATTATTTTGAGCTCCATACAGAGAATTAAAAATGTGACACAGAGTTATTGTAATTTTCTTTTAGAATAAAGTAAAGTACCGATTGTATATTTGTATTGCATCTATTTTGGAGATATACTTTCGTAAAAAGTAATGAAAGTGTGTTCAATATACCCGCTAACGTTTACGACAGAATCAAAAACGTTTATATGGTAATCCTACTTTACATACTAATTATGTAACGGCTAAAAATTAGGATCTACAGTATCTAGACCAAACAGATAATTATGTCCTACATTTACATTACCATTTCTGTAATGCTCACCATTTATTTATTCTCTCTTCTTTCACTTAAAAATGTTACTATACATATAATTGAACACATAGTCTTATTCTGACAAATATGGCTGTTTTTTATGATGATTGTTTTAATAATTCTTGTAAATTAGAGTACCAATTCATTTACAACTTCGCGCAATTCTTAATCAGAAATGCTGAAGGTTTTTGTACCATAATTTTTTTTTAAATAAATCAGCTTAATAATTATGTTATATTGACACTGAAATTTTGATTATAACACAGCAGTTGCACAGATTATACCTATAACGTTTCATTAATACTTTCACATAATATTAAAGGGGAGTGATACTTCGTGGTGACTTAAGACAATATACATAGGAAATGAAACTAATATTAAAGAATGTAAGAGTTCCGAGCGAAGCGAGCGAAAAAAAAAATGCTACTGTTTTCTAATTATTTTGGCAACTATCAATGAGGACGGAATTTATATTATAACTGCACAATTTGTGTTTCACTTCATGTTAAAAAAACGCCAGTTTTGTGGATATTATAGCTAATTTTATCACTGCACATTAGACCATTTGTCACAGCACATTTTAATTTATCACTGCACAAAATGTGTTTCACTGCACACTAAAAAAAACGCTGTGTAATATTATTATACTGCGGTGTAGGCTATATCTACAGCATTTTAATGTGTATATTTTATTGCACTATTTCCACCGCTTTTAATTGAGTGTCTACGTGTATTTCCAAGCGTGCATGTAAACCTGTCAGCCAGTATTTAATAGCATCAGCACAGTATATCACCACCACAGGCTAAATAGCAGAAGTACGGATTTCCATTGAAAGCTTTTAATCTACTTGCTACACTACAACACTACTGTACAACAAGTATCAGAGTGGATTAACAGACCACAATACAATTAGGAGGCCATACTGCATACACTTGAGTGGTGTATAAGGATATCCGGATATCTGTCCGTATAAATTGTATCCGGATGGACACTCGCATCCGGATATCCGTATTACGCCGTTTGTTTCGAAGAAAAACAATCCGAAATCACCGATTCTGAGAGCTAAAATGTTTTAACTAAAATAAAACGTCATAGACACAAGTTAATTTAAGCGGCGCTGTAATTCTGAAAACGAAACCTTTCAGATTGTATAAAACACGCTAGGGTAGGCCTACATCCTTTATTTTCTAATTCTAATCTCTACTCTACTATGCAAATCGTATGAATATTCTAATGATAAAATCTTCAAACACCAACTACTATTGAACAGTTAGTCACTGTAATGTAATTACACACCATAATAATTCATAAACAGGATATTTCAACTGAAAAGCAAATGAAATTGCCTCATCTCCGATTAGAATTAAGTTTTCTTGTGTAAAATGGGATATTCACAACAAGACAAAGCCAGAGAAACTTCTGATTACTATAATTTCAAAGTGGAATAACTTTTTATGTTTTTAACCCATCCATCGTCGTAGAAAGGTGATTTAAAAAACGCCGTAATTCTGAAAATGAGGTCTTTCCAATGTCTGATATAATTATAATATGACGGGGGCATTCCAAAAATACGTCTTTTTATCCGGATACCCATCCATACAAAATGTCCAGATATCCGGATACCGGATGGATATTTTGTTGAAAATCAACACAACTATATGAACTATTGTTCAATGTTCATTTTCCAAACACTTTTTTTTTATTATATTTTCCTCGTAGAGTGGAACCGCAAAGTGTTTCGCATCCTCAGAACTTTTCTGTAAAGTAAAAGCGTAGCTATATTCTAAAAGGAAGTAATTACGAGTTTAAAGTTTGTAAGGAGGCCCTACTATATATAGCTTGAAGGCATTTAAAAGGGGGAGTATACTAAGAGGGGAAGCGAAGGGGAGAATGAGGATGGGAGATTAAAAGGGAATTAAAAACTTATACACAACTTAATAGGATATTGTGTATAAGTCATCATAAATATGTCACAAGCACGGGGTGAATGGGTAGAAATAATAATAAAAAGTTTGTATAATAGTGTTCGGTTTTATTCAAAGTATGATACGTCACAAGCGGGGGAAATACAAAATAATAAAGATAAATTAAAATTTAGCTACGGTAAGGTAAAAGTACATTACACTTGACTTCGTTCGATTATTAAATGTGTCAATATTCGTACTCCATTTTCATCCGATTTTAAAAACCGATTAATCGAAAATCAATCCATATTTTAAAGGGATATCACGCGCTGCAGTCAACATCTCCTTTATCAAAAGGCACCAATAAATAATACACAAAACCTATATTTATTCACCTATACTTATCAACGTCCCGTTCTAAAAAGAAATAAACGGATTGAAGCAGTTTGAAATCCCCGCTGCAAAGCGCGCGGCTTTCACTGCGGCCGTCTCTCTAACTAGACTATGGTCTAGATGGGCATGTGCTGAAGGATAGGAGCTTTCACCCTTCCGTATGTTCTAGGAAGATTCAATAGATGGACGTAGTGTTCCGTAAATCAAAGAGCCAGGCGGCGGGGAAATACTTTCGAAGGAGCGTACTAGTTTGTTTGTAGGTTTGCAATCGAAGTGTAATGAAATTGTGATGTATGTAAGTGTATTCTTTCGGATAAAAAATAGTTGATTTATGAGCGTGATGTTCCTTTAATCTTGTTTCCTCGTTAAAACGGCAAGTTTTACTTCAACATTTCCTACAGTTATTATATTTGTCCTGTTTTCATTATTATTACACTTTGAATAGAAAAGATATAGCAAAATATTTGAATGTACGGTACTAAAAATGTGATTTAGACAATATAAAAAGTATATTGACGAACAAAAGCATTTTTTGTCATATGAAAAACCAAGAAAACTTTCACCACTTGTTTAAAATTTTAAAATAATTTGCTTGCCCTCACCTGTGACAATCTTTCCGCTACTCATGATTCCTTATGTGTAGATAAGAAGCACCAAGACTACACGAGAACGTGTGTTGTACTACTATACCTTCGATGAATAGTAAACCTGAGAGAAATGCTCCCTTGACCTTCATCTGCATCTCTATATGTTGATTTTCCCCTTATCTTTTTCATTATCGAAGACGTGACTCTATTTCGGGCTGTTAACTTTTTACGTTACTACTCAACCACTATTTGCTGATTACATGATTTTGCATACATGAGTAGGAATTCAAGTTAAATTAGATTTTCAATAGCTGTGTGAAAGTGTGATGCAAATTTTAATAATTATTTAATATTGCCCTATACACTCTATAATTAATAAAAAAAAATACTAATCTTTCCACAGCATGATATCGATATCACTGTATTTTTAAACAGTATTAAGGTTTACAGTACTGTACGGACTACGTACTGGTAGTATAAAATAATATACCCGAATATACCTTCAAGATATAACTCGAGCACTATCTACAGTATCAGTGGCGCTTTTAACTGGCATGCAGAGGGTGCACTGCACCTGTGGCCCTTTTATGTTGAGGCCCTATTGAATACTTCTATATACAAACAAATTTCTAGTGAAGTAAATTATTATTATTTTCAGTTAAGTTCATTTTACGCAGAGTTGTGAGGCCCTCGCAAGTTGCACTGTAGAATAAAAATATTCTGATAAAATATTGATTCGCAGTCATTTCGGTTTTAATTAGGCCAGGCCCGTATAAGGGGGGGGGGGGCTTCGGGCCCGGGTCCCCGAATTTAAGGGCCCCCAGCAAGCAGAGAATAAAAAGTAAAATGATGTTAAATGCAAAAAACTAGCACAATTTCCCATTAAATTTCATGAAAATAACATTTCTTAGAAATTAAAAAGTAATATTTTTTTACCCTCGCTACCATCGGGCACATTTTTACTCCTATTTACGCATCAAGACCTTATATAAAGGAGATTTCTTTAAATCACTCCCAATATGGTAAAAAGTAGGAAGCAAAATTGAAGAAGAAAAAAAATCGGAATTGTTTTTTAAATTGTCCGTAAAAAGTACATTAAAATCGCAGAGTATTTCATTAAAAAAAATCGCCCTCGCTACGCTCGGTTTTATTCACTACTTTGGCTGCTTTCTGAACAAAACCCACCCAAGCTAAATTCCTATACACGACTTTTTTACGCACTACTTCAGTTCAAATTAAAAAGCAATATTGCCCATCACACTCCTTATAATATTACCGAATTCGGAGCAAAAAATAATAATAAGTAGAGTATTACACTATTGATAAATACGTAGGGGCCTCATAGTGGAACATAGACCCAGACCCTAAAATTTCTTAAGACGCCCCTGAATGAGGCCCTCTGAAACTGCTGCATCCTGAGACCCCAAACTATAAAAGCGCCACTGCTACAGCTGTGTAATATTTCTAATTAATCTCCATTCCCGAAAACTTCAATTAAAGCGACTTACGCCAGCACTATCATAATTTTTCTCTTCGTATATAAATATAATTTACACAAACTGGCAAGTATTTTTTTTAATACCGACATTTCATTTTGAAGTACAGTATCACCTTTGCATTTGCTAGCTGTTTCAACTTTCAAGAAGGAAAAAAACGGAATTATATTTTTTGTCGCCCTGCTACATTCCAGCAACACGTGCCAATTCTTTTTGAATCCAACATTTACTTTAAAAACTTTCTGAACTCGATCCAATTAATAGAATATTGCTTTTTCATCGTAGAAGTTGGCTCATTTTTTTTTTTTTTTTTGTTACAATGAACACTGCAAGGTATATAAAAACTTGCATTAAGCCTTCAGCTTTGGTAATTTTTAAAGGAAAACTAATTTCACCAAGAGAGAGACTAAAAATGTTTTAATATATAAATAAAAGACGATGTTTACAAGAAACATAATATATTAATGTCAGAGCACAAAACACAGATATTATACGAGGTTCAACACTAGATATAGACAATATATTTACGTATACAGAGGAAGAAAAATGTTTTTGTATATAATCTCTCCTTGTCTCGATAAAGCTACTCCAATCCTGGACAGTAAGGAAATACCAGAAATCCAGAATAACAAATTACTGACAGACGGACCTTCCGGTTAATCTTCGACAGCTTTTCTCCTCCATTTCAACTGTTTGGAACATTGCTGATTGCTTTACCTGGAATTCTGAACTTCCAGTATTTCCTATATTTTCATCTACTATCAAGAGTGCCCATCACGCACGAGCCCTCACACGAGCCATCACGCACGAGTCCCTGCGAACCTCTTCAAGCACACGCCTGGTGCCAACAGTATGCGTTTCTATGATTACTAGAAGTGTACCCGACGTTGCCCGGGACTATAAACAATATGTTCAGACGATGTTCTAAAGACATACCGAATGTTTTGTTTTGAAATGTTAACTTAATTCCTAGGACCCAAGATGAACTGTATATTTTCATCAAGTTATTTTTCTGGTGCAGGGGAATATTATAATTCATTAGAAGAGTTTAAATTATTTGAAATTCTGACTTCAAATTCACATTCTGAATTAAAATTGACTTTCCGTTGATAATAGTCATTCAATTCAAAAACACTCTATTAGATATGACAATTTATGTAAACACACTAAACTTCTGCACTGTCTTAAAAATACATATAAACTGATTTCCACCAGTCACTTGAAGTACCAGAAGACTCCAAAGAAGGTGGTAACGTGGTATAAACATTGGAAAAGAGATAATGCATGTTTTCATTGAGCAATTGTTGACGTACAGATTCAATATTTCGCTTTCGCTATTTACAGAAACGTGATCTGGCGGACGAACACTAATTGTTTTTAATAAAAACTCATATATTGTTCTCTCAGCTTTTGCAAATATGTCACCCTAATTTATGAAACTTACTGTACATAACATAATTTGATAATTATAAAGTAGTTTTCTTTTTTCGGTTAGGCTTTTCCTTTTTCATGAAAGTGTTTTAACCTATTCTCAGAATATTATTAATGTGACCTGGCGTTCGAAAATATTCTCAAAAACTTGAATAAATTACCACCACCATATCATTATTCTCTCTTTACTTGCCTTTTAGACCAAAAAGTTCACTCTTTCCAATCTTCTTACGTGTTAACTCTTCATAAATTGCCTGCGAATTACGATCCTTATTAATGTATAATGGAGTTGTCAGTCGTGTTAACGATGATATGACCACTTCAACCTGCCCGGCATTATCCTGGTCGGGAGCTACTCCTGGTCAGCAATTTGTTGCCTTAATATCAAATGGAAACAATGGCTGAACTGAGTTTCTATTTCGTATCTGCAAAATTTACCGAAAAATTACCTATTCTTTGACCCTCAAGGGGATCGAGGTTTTGAAGGTCCGACCGGTTTGACCCCCCTAATACATTCACTGGGCCATGCCAAATTTGGTGCTTCCAGACTCTAACCCATAAAAGATAGCAAATATTTCGTAGCTGCAAAATTTACCGAAAAATGGCCAATATTTATACCCACAAAGGGGGTCGAAGTGTTGAGAATCAGACCAGCTTGACCCCACTATAACCTTCAGGGGGTCAATACCTATAACCACGACAAATTTGGTGCTTCAAGACTCGAACCCAAAGTCTTATATCGCGCACAGACACAGAGTGCCTGCTCCTATATATAAGAGAAAAAAAGATGGAAGATATAGATATAGATAAAGATTGCAACTATTTCATACCTGGAACATTTACCAAAAAATGACCAATTTTGACCCACCAGGGGGGTCGAGGTATTGAGTTTCTGACCAGTTTGACTCCCCAATGACCTTCATGGGGTCACTACCCATCACGATGACAAATTTGGCGCTCCCAAGACTCGAACCCATGAAGATTATAACTATTTCATACCTTCAAAATTTATTGAAAAATGACTAATTTTTTGACCCACCAGGGGGTCTGGGTATTGAGAATCTGACCCGTTTGACCCCTTACGACGATCACGGGGTCAGCACCTGTCACCCCGCTAAATTTGGTGCTTCCAGACTCGAACCCATAATAATGGTTGCAACTATTTCAAACCTGCAAAATTTACCGAAACATGACCCATTTTTTGGACCCACCAAGGGGGTCGAAACAATGAGGGTCCGAAGAGTTTGACCTCCCTATAACCTTCACAGGGTCAATACCTATAGCCATGACAAAATTTGGGACTTCCAGACTCGAACCCACGGTCTCCTATCGCGCACTTGATAAACTGCTTCGTGAAAATAGGGTTCGAACAACAACACAAACAGAAATAATTCTGATCGAAAACGAGAATTTGGAACGTGTCCATTTCCTTATAGTGATCGTTTAGTCCGTATCGATAGTTCCATGTTCTTCCGCTGCTGTCTCTTACAACAGATATTTTAGCGCATTCTATTTAAAAATAATATGAAAACACGTAGTGAAACACTGCAAAGAGATTTAATTGAGGTTTTTTGTTGTGAATCTACTAAGACTATGATGTTTGCAAACTTTGTTCTCCTTTAAATAATAGACGACTGTGCTTGTCAGTAGGCGATTTCGTATAAACTTCATAAAATAATGTCTGCGGTATATTCAGTAAATGCTCTCTTTCAAACTCTATCGAGAAAACAAAAAACGTCCATTTACCATCAGTGATATTTTCAGAGTATATATAGGAGTACATTTCCGCTATTTCAAAGTTAACATAAATACACGGAAACTGGGAATTGTGAACAAATTCATTTGATAGGAACGGAAAGAAACCGAAATTTCTCATATTTTAACCCATACGAAATAGAGATTTCCTGAATAAAACATCAATATTTAAAACCAAAGCGTCAAGTGAACGCCGATATTTAATCCGTAAGTTTCAACTTGTATGCAAATGATATCTTGTGATAATTAATTTTCCCTAAACGTAATAATTCCTAAATTTTTTTATCCTACGTTTTGCATCAAATAAAACCTCGTTTTCCCAAAATTCCTTTAAAAAGTTTTTCTAATATTCGAGATTTTTGGATTGAGAGCGAAACTCCAAAGAGGGACTAGACTGAGCCAAGTCTCGTGTCGTTTGCATCTTTATAACTACCTACATGCAAAGGTACAATATTTATTATGTTGTGATCTCAAATACAGTTACTCCAGCGAGTAGAGAGAAAAATCGAAGTCTCATCTGCTTGCCTTGTACGTGCTGCCACCACACGGGAGAATCGGGAACTAATACAACTCTCGGATCACTCACGTACTGGACGTACCTCAAGAGAAAACAAACTATTCAGGAATCATCAGGTTACAGGACAAAAAAGTAACTTGTATTAAATTTATACAGATTATTATACCGTTATATTGTTATAGACATTATACTTATGAATGAATATATTACAATGCTATTTTATGAATGAAGAATTATAATGAAATTATGCTCATTATAATATATTTCAGGAATGTTTGATGCGATGGACTAATTTATTTTACCCTGAACATGGGCGTCCGGAGGGGGGGTAAGGGGGAACACTTGCCCATCAGACTTTATTCATTGAACAACAAGAAAATATTCTTCAACTTTCAATTAATATCCAAACATGGTGAATTCGGATTTATAATATCGTCTAAAGACAAAAGTTATGCGATATTATTACTATTGTTAGGTTATGACCGATATACATAGAATTTGGCACCTAACTATTTTAGAGTTCGTCTCAAAATCTTCACGTAGCCGAATTGAATAATAATGCTTGTTATCAGAGTTAACTTGGGTTTCAACAACTGCGTTCCTGTTTAAAGGTATGCACATCAAGAAATAATCGCAAGAAGATAACAAAGCCATGATAACTTTAAAATGTTAGAGTTAGCAATAAAAATTACGAAGTAAATTATATATGAAAAGCTGTATGGAGTTTCATTTTCATTAATGATAAAGGAATTATACACCATAGAATTTGAAAACAAATGGTGCCTCAACAAACTAGGAATAGGCCACCAAAATCCAGTCGTGTAACAGCTCTGAAAGTTATTTGAGTTTTCTTCAGAAGAAACGAAAAACAAGTCGAAAATATGGGGGTGGAGGGTGCCACCGCACAACAATTCTTGAGGAAGAACACTGGTATTTTGCGTTACGCCACTGGCTGAAGGAAAAGTAAATATATATAATTATATATATTTATATATGTGTATATAATTATATATAAATAATACCATGCGCTATTTTTTTCCTCGCTGGTTTATTATTTTCTATATAGCTCTCTAAATACGTTAATTATTCGTCCCAATCTGACTTTTCCACTCCAATGTATGGATAGAAATGACAAATCTCTATACTTGCCTTGTACATGCTGCCACCAAGCGACAGAGTATTGAACTAACAGAGATTATGGAAACCACTCCGTAGGAGTATATTAGTGCAGGGGTTCCCAACCTATTTCAAGTCACGGCACACTTGAAACATGTTGTGTCTATTCGCGGCACAGTTTCATATTTTTATTTTCAGATTACCAGATATAATATAT
>JAQFYR010000475.1:0-12717 GCA_034694985.1 Campodea silvestrii
TCACCTCTTATTTGACCTTGAAAACATCTGTTGCGTTATTCTAATTACAGTCAAATGGATGTATGCAGCAATAACGAACGTCGTGTAGCAGCTAACCGGGTGGCGAATGTGTAAGTCGTTGGGTTCGTAATCCAATCTTCCAAATGTCGCGGATTCGATCCCCGGGTCTGCCCAATCTTTTTTTTTCTTTTTTACAAATATTGTAATGGCTATTTATTATTTTTTCAACAATATTTTTCAAATAAATATAACCTATTTTACGGAATATTAATATTTATATTTATTTCGGAAAAAAAATCACTAATAAAAGAAGTACTTTTTCAATTTTATAATACAGAAACATTAATTTTTAAATTTTACTCTTATACAGGCTTACACGGTAAGATAACAGGTTAATCTATCCACATTTATCTTCAGTGGATAAAACAGCAGATTCTGTTCACTTATATATTTACAGACAAAAGGTGTACTAGGTCCATAATTATATACTATGAGTTCCTAAGGTTCAACATCCGTCGCAACGACGGGCTCTTAAGGTACCTCCCAATGTAAAAGTTAACAAACAAAGAAAAATAGTTAAAACTGCATACACTTTTTCAACGATATTTTATGAAAATTCATGTTTTTTCGTTAAACAAACGTACAACTTTTCCCCCACCTTGACTCGGCTAACATTTTAACCAATTCAAGAAACAAGCTTCAATCAAAACCGTCCATGAATATATATTTATATTATTTTATGCCCTTGGAAATCCTGGAAAACTCTTTACAAACGTAATACCAATTGCCAATACCGCAGGTTCGAATATATTTCTTTCTAGCGCCTGCACTATTGCTACAGTGCGGGCTTTTCGCCTAGTACGTAAATAAAAAAAAGATTCGCAAGTTTTTCTTCAGAATCCAGCAATCACGGTGTCAATTGGTCAATCATGCTGAGTTTACTGGAATCATCTTGATTTTCTTTCAATCTGCAAGTCACTATATACTTTTGAAACTTTTGATGAATTGTCAATCTCGTACGTTTAAGGTGGCCGATCACCAGAAGGGTTTTTCAACTACGGGTTTATGATTGACAGGGGGTGTATATGATAGGTAGGGACCTTTTGACCAACGTGATACGAGAAGCTCCACCTTGATTTTCGGTGACATTGGGAAGAAGAGGACCTGGGGGGGAAGAGAGAGGAAGATGGGTCAAGACTCAAAAGAGGAAGCATTTACCATTTAAAAAGTCAATGTATTTACGGGGTTTATATATTTTGAAAACACGAATTTAGACCTATCATTTTAAATAAGTAGCAATAGAAAAAGAGCGTTAGAGAATTTCACATTCTATTTGGTAATAATATCGTTCAATCATTTTTCATATATAAGTCTATATGTATATATATTAATATATTATTTAATGTATATATAGTATAATATGTTATATGTACAAGTTTTCCGTTTTCATTTACTTGCCCTTATAAATTCTGTACTTTTTCTGAGAAATATTGTGTTTTGGATGATTATTTACATTCGAATCGCAGTTACAATAGTGATTAAATATGCATTTATTGTACAATTGACTAAACTTTCATTTTAATTATGGGTAGGTTTACCCAGTACATAAAAGTAATAAACTTTCATTATTATACTCTTTCCGAAATACTATACATAATCTAATTAGGCTAAATTAATTTGAATATTTGCAAAGGTTTGTTCAGGACTTAGCTGCACGCAACTTCTTGGTATTAGGTTGAATTTTGAATAATATTATGGTTGACAAAATAAGTAAGTAGGCCTTTTTAAAGGATTGAATCTATATACTGTACTTGTGATCAAACTATCCACACGGATTTTTTATTATTATTATTAAGTTATGGATTTATAGTATTAGTAGTCTTTATTTTCGAATGTATTTACAACAAAAGTCGTAGTAGGCTCATACACATTTTAAATTCAGACGACAATATTCAGACAATTCTCTTATATATATATATTCATAATCAGATTATTCGCTGGGAATTTATATGATAAGGTAATACTGAATATTAGAGGAATATAGGGTTCAGCAAACAGGTGTTTTACCACCTTTAAGCCGTTACCTGTATATGGTACAGGTATGGGAACTGGGAAGGGTTTGTCATGCGTCCGTGGATTCCTGGTATGGCTAACCCGTTTCCAACGCTGAACCGTATATTTCTCTCTATATTCAATATATATATAACACCTGTCTGCAGAACCCTGTCTTATTTTAATATTTCGTGTATGTAAATTCACAAATTAACAGGCCTTATTGACTTTAAAGTGCAGCAATTTTATTATATCATGAGACATAAAAACAAAGGCCGAGGTGTTTGAGAATATTATAGTGTTGTAAACTTGTAAATATTCTGGTGTGAATGCGCAGAATCCCCAACGCAGCGAACCGATTTTCTAAAACTTTTTTCGGGTAATGCGTGCATTACAAGTGTTCTTTCACACAGTTTTATTTATATATTTTCTTATTTTAAAATGCATTATTAATTATTATTATTATATGTAGTGCTCAACTTAGAAGCTTCTAACCCGTAAATATGCAATCTATAATTTTCGCGATGTATTTTATTTTTATTTTTCTACTGAGATATCATACAAAAAATACCTCCCGTTTTCATAATCTTAAATGGAATAGTATTTAATTTTCTATACAGGTCTAAAAAAATAAACTAAGCAAACCTGACCTAACATTTATTGCTAGCTCCTGCACAATCAATGTAGTGCAGGCTTGAATGAGTTCTGATTATAATTTGTTATTATTAATAAATTTTCAAACTTTTTGAGTTTTTTCGTCATTAGTATGTAAATTATTTTCAGTACTTCAGAAAATGAAGCAATAGCCTACGGTGTTTATTATATGACAAAATAGTACATGTAATATTACATCCAATTCTACTGAACTTCTGTAATTATGTGCAAAAAGAAAAGAAAGGAAGGAAATTTATGATTGACCTGCGCATTTTATTCCTCTCCGAAACCCGCATGTTACAGTGATAGTCGCAAGTTACTGGTGGCTCGAACTCGTATAATTGGCACCCCTGACTAATTGCATTATATAGACTATCATAACACTAAGATTAACGTTACTGATAAATGCCTTCCTTTCAAATAAAATGAAAAGATTTAAATTTTTTGAAATCAAATACTGCTACTTTCCACTCAACTCCCGTAAAAGTAATATATTTTATTATATGTAAAATATTATTCTGCATATTAGAGAATGATAGGATCAAACAGACAGGTGTTTTATCACCATTAATTAAGCCCCTCAGGGGACTACCGTCGTCTATATATGGGATATGGGCACGGCGTTATGAAAGGATCGGCATACGACCACGGTTTCGTCCCTTCAGGACTCATCAGGTATACCGCATAGGGTTATAATAATAATAATATTAATAAGAGTACCGTGATCTTCATACTTTCATTGTAATGAATCATTATTTCTATTTCACATTTAAACATAATTATAACAAATGGCACGTGCATTATAAACTGATTCGCCTTTATCAGAAGAAAAAAATATATATGTATTGTATTCACTTGACATCGATGAAAATATACAGGGTACTGTATCAGTGAAGTCAACGGAAATTGAGGTAAAAACGAAGCCGTTTAGATCAAATATTAAAAACTGAGATTTATACAAAGTCATGGAAAAAATAGAAGTCACAGAAAATAAATCCGTGAAATGTAAATCTCACTTTTTGAAAGGATGTTTTGCTTTCGTTATCGTTTATATTTGTTTTCTTTTTCGATTAGTTACTTTCTACGGACTGTTGGTTACCTTCTTATACGGTCATGTAAAATATTTCTTCCGGTGCTGGAGTAGGCACTGATAATTATGATCAGAGACTTTTGACAGTAACATGAAAGTTCTGGCCGATTATAGAAAATTTTGAGAGTGAAATGAAAGTACACTTACCGGTTAGTGATACCCTTGAATACGGTATATAATAATTATATAACTACATATTCAAGGGTGATACTTATTTTCACTGCATTTGTCGCGTAAGTGTAAAAATTTGTAGGGTTGTTTCCAATATTATGAAAATGCTAAAAATTACGGACTATACATGTACTTGCGGAATAAATAAAGGCTAAAAGTTGTAGCTGTATACACAGGTTTCAACTGAATTTGTTAAACATCCCAGAAATACTGAGTACGGTAACTACAAAAAATTACTAGTTGATACTTCTTGACATGGAATTCATCGTATTGTTTAAATAAATCAAGATGCTGTTTCTTACTTTTATATTTATGTTTTACTGAAAAATATTGATATTTTGATGGGAAACTTCTAAAAGTCAATCGTTAACGTGTTCTTAGCGGGTATATCAGAAATTCTGTTTTGGCGCGATTGCACCTATGATGAAATTCATGAAAATCTGGCAACAAATGACTGCTAATCTATATCTGTGATATTGAAAACAACTTTATAAACACTTTTTTTTCACACACTGTCTCATTGTTGAAAATTCATGAGTAAACTGATTTTTTATTTTTTTTTTTTTCAATCCGGTGAATATTGTCATTTCGTCCTCTCTTCTTGTTTTCCTTCACTTCGACTTCGAAACACAAAACCTCTTTTTGGCCTTTGTTATTATTTTACTGAAGAAAGGTACCCCCCCATCCCCCTCTGGGGCTCTCCTCACCCCTTCAAGGTGGAAAATATTTTGGAAAGGAAACCACGCCCACCCCGATGGTATTCCAGTAGGACGGTAGATGGCCGTAATTGTCAGGAGCTAATGAGAGAGATTTTTCGAAAAATATTGTTGCCGTATTTCAAGTAGAACACATTCGTTACTCACTACATTTTGGAAAATAAAATTGCATTGTAAGGTATGGAGCATTAAGTTTATAATGGATGAAAAAAATTGACATAAAACATGTGCATAAGCTGTATTTATCGGCGTTGAAATTTCAGTTATTTTTGCGTTTTTGGGCTAAAATAACCATCGCGAATCTCTATACATGATTAAATTATCTAACTTTTTTTTCACCCATGATAAAGGTTACCTTCTTCGTTACAACTTTGTCGCTTACAGTATATAGTTATCATTGATACTCTCAAAGTTATACTTGAAATACGACACCATTAAAAATAGGTCTCTTTTAGGGGTGATCGGGCGCCTTAACTAGAGCAAAAGATCATAGATTTCATCAAAAGGTTTATTTAATTCCGTTCTTGACAACGGGGAGTATTACAATGTTTCCATGTGGGTGCAGTACGATTGCGAAAATCAACAACCGGATTGCGCACATATAAAACAAACTAATCCACAAATGCAAAACGAACGATTTGCGCATATTTTGTATAACTTATAGCATAAATATTTTAGTCAATTTTCTTGGTTTATGGGTAACTTGAGGTTTCTTCAATTATAATCAAACAATTATAAGAATATCGGAAGACTATATGCGGAGAAAATATTTGTTCATCGATATCAACCACAACAGCTCTGAATGAAATTAATTATTATTTTTTTCAAACAGTTACATTATATTTCCCGCCCTTTCAAACAGGTACATTTTTTTTCTTCCCAAAATATACAATTAAATGGAAATAGGATTTTTTAATACAATCTTTGGAAACGTGATATATCCTTGCGAACAACTTAAAAAGGAATCTATAACTTGTAGTAATCTTTGTAGGATATCGACATCAAGATCTACCACAGCAACATTAAAAGTAAGTTTACTATTCTTCTCTTTCACTGTGGGTATAACATGTGCGCAATCGTTCGTAATTCTTTCTGAAATCTTTCTTCTACCTGTGCACAATCGTTCGTTTTATAATCGGCTTATTTGCGCAATCGTGTTGTAGCCATAGAATAAAGAAGTCTCACCGAATGGGGAAAATCCGTACGGCAGAAGATGTCTAACGTTTTGCTTTGTGCTAGGATACCCCTTAGATTGCATTAGTACGTACCTGGATCACAGATGGCACTACTCCTAGTTTTGAAAACTGTAATTTGGAATGCACACCAGGTGCCACTAGTGCAGATCGAGAAAACCAAGGCGGCGGGAAATCAAATGCATTGCATTCGAAAGATGTGTTTAAAAATATTTTCTCCCATTATTTTAAAAACATTTTGTAAATGTTTTTTTACAATAATATTTGTTGATTATTTTAATTACTAAAGATATATGTAAAATCGCTTCGAAGCTATGTTTTCGATAAACTCAACCGGAAGTCAGAAAATTACGTCATAATATTTCAATTAAAATGCGTTTTTAGCCTCGACTTTCAGTAAATAATTTTGAAACATTTTTTTTTTTTTTTAATCTTTATATTTTTTTACACGTCATGTTTCTTAATTGTTGATAAACTCAACCGGAATTAAGAAAGTTAAGTCATAATATTTCAATTAATATGCATTTTTAGCATTGACTATCAGTAAATAATTATAATTTCGGCGTAGGCGCCGACTCCTATGTGCAAATCAGGCAGCTGCCACACCCGGAATTTTCATTTGATGCAATGTAACTGATTTCAAATGTAATTTTTTTAATTACTTTCCCGATCTCTGCTGTTGTGAAATACCGTCTACTGTTTCATTTTCCAAATTTCTAGAAGGAAAGGAGAAAGGTCGAACGAAAAGTTACATATTTGTATTTGGCATAGCACTTCACAGCATTAACACTCAGGGGTTACTGGATTAGGGTTTAGAAATAAGTGACAAAGAAAAAAAATCGTTCAGTAATCTAGTATTTTGAGTGTTGCTTTAGGTTACAAGAATGAACAGGATATTTTTAATATATTATTTGTTGACCTATTTCGAAAAAGAGGATTATAAAACAAGCTGGCTCTCTTTTATTTTATTTCGAAACTTTTGTTATCATCAGTTTGTGAAAATCGTTTGAAGTATTGAACAAGTGCATGAGATCATGCATTTGCTCAAATTACGAAATTTTATTATAACCGTATTTATTTCACCGTATTGATATCTGTTTTTGCTAACAAAAATAATAATAATAAAATAAATATATCCAAAATGATGCAGATAATATGAATTACTATATACAGCGTAAAGCGTATTAGCGAGCACATTATGGGAATAAATATTATAGATCGAAATGAAAAGTTTTTACTTCTCTGTATGAATACTATTTTCTAATTCCACAACCGGTTTCGCACACTGTATATATCATCAAATGGGCAAACTTATAAAGTCCCACATAGAAAACCTAAACACTGCATAAGAATTAATGAATTTATTATAATTATTACTTTTTGTGCAGTGTTAATGTTTTTAATGTAATGTTGTTGCTTGATAACCACTTAATTGCGCAGCTGAAATATTGCAAAATTGTAGTTGTGTTATAGAAAAAAAACTCCGAAGTTTGTTTGTAATATAATAACAATTATCCGAAAATCGTAAATTTCACGAATATCGGTTTTGATAGTGTCAGCAAAGGTGGATATAATCAAAAGAATCGATCAGAAGCTGATGTGGGTGATGGGTGTGTTAATTCTTTTTGTTTGTTTGATTGTATAATAAACAACTTCGTTTGTCCAGAAAAAAATGTGATAATTAGGCTACATTGAAATTAATTATAAATATTACAACATGCCGACTTGCCGAGACTCATCATTTAGCAATGTTAGAAAGGATATATACAGACATGGTTCCTTTATGTAAATAAGTTTCCCGGTTGAAAATATAATATATGTAGTTGCTAACAACTTTCATCCGCTATTAATTTATTGTAACTATAAGAACGTAAGGAAACCATGTGCACGAATACGTAGAGGTTACAATAAAAAATGTGTTGTACAGTATATTCTATTTACGTCCGAAAATGAATTCAAATACATGAAGTAATGGAAAATCAATAATTATTTTTTCTGTGCAAGAATAGTGCTATGTTTTATTGGAAGAAATATGCAAAACCTAATTTATTTATTGAACTTTTTTATTTGAAACTCACTGAACATATGAAAAACTATCGTGATTTTAGTATACACGAATTTGACTTCCTACGATTTCACCGAATCCATGAGCCGTTTTGTTTATCATTCCCGTTGCTTCAAACTGTCCTTCACTTTTCCACAACTTCAAAACCATCAAAGAACAAACTAAAAAGAATATATTGTTGTTGGGAGTATCGAAAAGAAATCCTACCTGTCCTCAACAACAAAAGAGAAAAGGGGAGAAAGGGTTCGAAGAGTGGGAGAGGAAGAGGGAGCGAAGGGGGGATGCGAGGGAACGGAAAACAATTACAGTTTTCAAAACTACGAGTAGTGCCATCTCTGATCCAGGTACGTACTAATGCAATCTAATGGGTATCCTAGCCCAAAGCAAAACGTTAGACATCTTCTGCCGTACGGATTTTCCCCATTCGGTGAGACTTCTTTTACATTTGTATGGTTTTTCTCCTGTATGAACCATAATATGCGTTTTTAAATTTTGTGTGCTTCTAAACGATTTATTCCATGTACTACAAACACAAGGTTTTTCTTTGGTGTAAATTATTCTATGTTTTTTAAGGTAACTTACATGAATGAATGATTTCTTACATATGTCACACGAGTATGGTTTCTCATCAGAATGAATTAACTTGTGTATTCTAAGCACATCCGGTCGACCAAATGACTTTTGGCATATTTCACAAATATGGGGTTTTATTCCACTGTGAATTGCAAGATGTGATTTCAGACTACTAAGTTGAGTAAATGACTTTTGACACGTTTCACAAGTGTAAAGTTTTATACCTGTATGAACAGTAGCATGAAGTCTAAGACTACGTAAACCTTCTTTCTGTTTTGTTTGTTGTTTATTTATTGTATCAATTTTGTTTGTTGTTTGTTTTTTGTTTCAATTTTTATGATCACTAAACTATGTATTACAAGCTTTGAAAATGACGACTATTTGTTTCAGCGATAATAAATTAATGTCATTTCAGATCCACATAAATAAAAAAAACATGTTGTGCATGTCACAAAAATAAACCTATTCTTTAAACTGAATGATTCCGTGCTCAATATACTGACATGTAAATATGCATCATGACTGAATTTACATGGGATTTCTCAGTTGAAGCGACAAAGGAAATAGTTGTATGCTGTTTTCCCAATTGTGCAGTTCTCCGATGGAGCTACGTTCTGAAACTTTCAGGGCAATACGTTCACTCTATACAAAAATAGAAAACGTATTCGGATTTTTTTTGTTCAATATCTTTATAATATAAATATATTGAACAAATAATATAAATTTATTGAACAAATGATTCCTATCTATTAAATTCCCGGCAATTAAAGAATGGAAAGCACAAATGTATCCAAATACAACTATTATTATTATTTTGTTTTCGGTACATAATGTTAGTCAAGAATAAAAAAATATATATGGTTTGTTACCTGATATGAATATGCATTCGTCATTAACGAATGTCGATATTTATAAAACTACTGTCATCTTAATATTCTTATACTTTATGCATATCTGAATGTATGTCGATATGAAATTAATATTACAGATTACAGTTTAAAATGAAAACAACGTTTAACTTAATATTGTGAAATCCGTTGATATCAGAACTTCAAAGTTGCAAACCCAATAAATAGCAACGAGGATTCGAGGCATTTCTTCTCATGTCTGCAAAATACCTCTCTACATCAAATATCTGGAACAAAAAGACAATTTTAATTTCATGAATGTCTTGATATTCATCTTAAAATATGCAATTAGGATTATGATGATAGGGAACAAAGTTTTTGAGTACATATTTTATTATATTAATATTTTGTGTTGAAACATGGATTCTCATCACCAACAATTTTAACAAAAAAATTTGATGTTCCTTATGTTACAAAGATTCTGAAAAAAAAAAATGTTAAGAACTTTGCCATTCTAAATATTTGGGTTGAAAAACGATAATAGTAGCGAACTAGCGATAAAAACAAATCACGTACATTATTATCAAAAGCATGTTTTCATATTATTGCCCGGGAGCTAACAGCAGGCCTATATATATACATCATGTTATATCGATAACGAGATTGTGGTTTAATAAGTACCATAGAAACTGACATGGTATTTTCTTCAAAATATATTCCAAGAAGTTCTTTGTATTTCTTTTATACCTTTTAATTTCCGCAATATGCTACAAAACTAATGTTGTATTTCATAGGGCAGACTATACCCACTTACTAGACTTACTCGACTTACCTTCCATCTATCATCTGAGTGTAAGCTCGTTTGTGTCTTTTCTCGTAAACATTATGAAAAATAAAATAGACTCCCCAAATCTCCTTTTTAAATAAATTTAGTAACTCCGCAGGTTCGATTACGAACAAATCGTACCTTTAGACCTGAAATTGTCTCTAAAATATATTTATCATATTGCCCTATAACTCATCGGGCACAAGTGTACTTCAATGAAGTAAACAGCACTATTAATATTTATGACATAGTTCAGACAGGTACCTATTCGCTCAAACATTTTAATAATCTGTTAAAAAATGCTCAATATCCTGATATTATTCTAACATAAAAGTTAATGTTCCAATATTCCCTCTTAAAATGCAGTTTTACAAATTATACCATCATAATTATAATGTTTTTACAAATAATTATGTATTATAGTTTGTCTACCCTGTAAATATATTACTGTACATATTCATTTTTAAGTTATCTATGTATACAAGAACACAATAATATGTTATACACGCCTAGGACTAATGTCTGTACCAGCGATGAATAAATAAATCGGTTGTTACTTTTCTATTTCACCAGCATTGATAGTATTTTCTTACCATTTTCTGTTTCCTCTACATCATTCTGACAGCCAATATTTTTGATTAATTGATTAAAACTTGTTCTCAATTTGCTCTGGGAAGCGGAGTTTCGCATTTGAGGAATAACAATAACCTCCGAATGACTTATGCGATAACGCTCTAACAACTCCATCAATCTGAAAATAAAATTATGTAAGTCTTGATTCGTCTAAAATTTATTTTTCTGAAAATAAGTTATTTTTTACCTTTCTCTTGTGTTTTCAACGGCGCTCAATGTTCTCGTTATGGTAAAAACTCGTATTTTACATTGAGTCCAGTAATGTTGACGTCGAATGATGTGAGCTAATAGTAGAGCGAGGCCTGAAATAATAATATAAATATTAACATTTATGATGAAATCGTTGTTGATGATTTTGGGTTGCGTTTCTGTACTGAATTTTCACAAAAAGTACGAAAATAAAAATGTCCTGATATGAAGTATTATAATTGAACTGGGGTAGCTGTCAAAGTTACTAGAATGGTAAAACTCTCGTTTGGAAACTGTTAAGCTACTCACCCAATACGTCAAGTCGGATCGGAACAGAAACGAACAGAAGATATTGTATGCAATCTTATAGGTGAAAAACCAAACATCACGTCGGAGCGGAACGGAATAAATTCTCCCATTTAACTCTATGGTAAAGGAAATTCCGATCCGATCCGACGTAGTGTGCGGCTATAGCTTTATACCATTATTATAGAAACTTTTTCTGTTTTTCAATTTACTGAAATTTGTGTTTAGGCTATATGACGAAATCCATATTTTCAACTAATTACTAAAATCTAGGATGTTTTGAAGCAAAATATGGAGTGAAAATTTTTGACAGTTAAAATGTCTTCGTGAAACTTTTGGTACACTATATACTCAAAATGTCAGTGTGCTTATTTTACAGAGATATACTTTCATGCGTTCAGCAATTGGCTTCGGTTTTTTAGGCAAAATATGTGAAAATTCTTATAATTCCCCTGATAATGAAATACAGTGACTTTCTCAATTTTAACAAAAATTTGAGGACCTTTGAATTTGATATCATTTCAAATTTTATTTAAGATGAAAATCCTTTCAAAATACTAAAAGCATACATACCACCATCATCGCGTAATTGCCACACATCAATTGTTCCCTCACGAGAAGTTCGGAATAAATTCGCACTTCGAACTGCAGTTCTTGAAAGAGTTGTGCCCAAAGTTGATCTGAAAAATACAAATCAGTACTCTTCAAAATGTATGAGAAATCCAGCATTAAAAATGAAAAAAAACTGCTTTCGAAATGTGTATTTTTTTAAATCATTTAAACAAAATTTTCTTACTTACGCAAAAGCCGTTCGTTTTTGAAGAATTTTCTCGTTTTTGGTGAAAGGCATGTCGCATTGGATCTTCGACAGCGCTGGAAAAATAAGAAAAATGTAGTAAACCATGAAAATAGCCATAAACTTAATAGATGTAAGTAGAAAATAAATTACGCATTATTATATTTGCAAATGTTATATACAGTTATATTTTTAATCTTTGTGTACATGTATACTGTAAAGCAAACATCATTACGCACCCTACGGGTGACCTAAACTGTGACTATGGGTGGCTTAAACTATAACCTAATACTTTCTTTAGAAACTAGCTTGTATGCGGAAAATCTAAAATGAAAAAATAAAGAATGGAACAATGATGAACGAATTAATGAGAAAGTGAAAACAAGGTGACTGAGTTCCATAAAATTGAAATATTAATAAATAAACTCCTTGAAAATGGAAATGACAATTCTTTCATAACACATCGGAACTGTAAATGAACTTTTTACAAATTAATGGCGTTGTGGTATATTTATAAAAATGAATCTTTTCGAAAAAATGTTTTTTCAAAATTATCATAAGTTCTGAATGCGTGTTTACAAAAAAAAAAAAAAAAAAGTTTTAAA
>JAQFYR010000476.1:0-12715 GCA_034694985.1 Campodea silvestrii
TTATACTGATTTAAGTATAATCAGTTGTTGTATTATCGGATCTTGACGACTGTTATTTCTACTAATTCCCATTAACATATAACTATTATACTAAATATTCTAAATTGGTTCATGACAGGACACAATAATAATGCCACTAATAACCACAAATAATTTATAAGTACATTTTCACTGTATTCCAACTTATTATAATTGTTATTCACGAATACATACTTCAATTTGAATTAATGGACAACAGTTTAATAATTTATGAAGTGAGAATGATTGCTTGCCAGAGATGTAAATATATTGGTAGAAATGAATAAAAATAGACAATAACGATGTACATAAGATGTGTAATTTTTACGCAGATCCTTGATCATCCACTCAATATTATGATTCAGTTCATTTCATCAGTTTACTCAAACAACAACACATTTTCTGTGCTTCTGAGTAGCTACCTAGGAAGGCCCCCAATTTCATTCATGAATTATGTGTCGGAAGATTTTAATTTTTTGACGAGGATATTTATGAATGAACTTGGGGCGTTGATAGGAAGCAACGGGGTTTTTAAATCAGATGTGCCTACAATGTGAACTGTTATTTGAGCGAAATGGTTAAAATTAAGACGAAACCATTCTTCCTAAAAGTCGCGTTTCGATTTAAAAATCCAAACTTGGTGTCGATATCCGGTCAATTAATGTCTACCTACGTTTATAACTCTTTTTGCTCCATAGAAAACGTGAAGTTCACTTTCTCCACGCGTCGACTATCTGCTGAGAAATTGCGAGCGGTGTGATTAATCTGGACCACCCTGTATATATACATACAAATAAATAGTCACTAAATTACATAAATAATCTGCATTCATGAAATAAAAAGATCTGTAACGCTTGCAGTAAAATGATATTTTTGAACAGACTATTTAAAGATAATAATTAATCATTATTTAAAGGAAACTAAACTCCCCCTTTTTCATCTCTATTTCGAAATTCGGACTTTCAAATTTGTCGATCGGTTGTAAAGAACAAGGAAACAAAGTAACAACTGGGCCATGCACTTAATTCTTTAATATTTTTCTTATTCAAGTTCATGGCCTACTGTACACGCGGATTAAAATATTACAGTTACAGATTATCAGATAAATTAAATTGTAACGGCATTTCCAAATCTGTAAGAAAGTTGACATTACTTAATAAATTTTAATAAGTATTTACAGGAGTCATGACTTCTGGTATTTATTATTAACCGATCATATATTTTTGAAGTACTAGTTTATTAAAATCTTCAATTCTGAGGATATCAAATCAGCAACTCTTCAGATTTTTTAATTATTACAACGAAATTATATTTATATCTAATTTTATAGTATAGTTTAATTTTACTATGTCAGCACCCACCTCCTCTTATTCAACGTCTATAAACTTTTGTGTCGGCATTTCTATAATGAGTAATGATCAATATTACATAATTATTTCACTTCCATCAGTACTGATTTATTTGCTTATGATTCAGGATCTGATGGAAATCACAGGCATGTGCTTGAACAGCATTGAAATAAATTTATGAGTGTTATGACTAAGCGTTTTCGATATCGATATTTCACTGTTATATCCATGTTTTAGTACCAGACGTATATTGCTCAGTTTTATATAAAAGAAAATGTCAAAATTGCAGCCTATACATATTTTGTATTATACCCTATTCACGATCACCGAAAGAGCAGAAGTATTGAAAAATATCACGCTAGAAGTAGGCCTACATGTAACTTTCATATCAAGATTTTGAAATAATTGAGCATCTGAAGATTTCGACATAACAAACGGTGCTACATGTACAAAATTGCAGTTTCATCTATAACAGGAGGCAATATCACTCTCGTTTGGTTGCTTTTTTTTATTAATGTCATAGTACGTTCTCGTTGTTATTCTTTTGACAACATTATAGTCGCATTTTGCTGTAATTTCCCAAACAAACCTAGAATAACTTTACTATCAGTTTCTTGCATTTATGGAACAACGTCCTCCGTTTCTTTATAATTCGGATTGCTTGAATCGTTCCATAATACTTTATTTCTTATGCATAAAGTGGAATTCGCTGGAGAAAATATTTAATAGATTATACTGTACATTGGCGAAACTTCAGTTCTTCTAAAAGTGGGCCAAATATACTAATTTATTTCACTTTCATTTACGTAATTGCCAGAACTGATCAGAAGTATTGTTGGCCCCTTCTCGTTTCAAGCATTGTTCAGAAGCAAACAGTGGTTTTGATTTTCTGATTTCCTGGTTAAATATCCTGTAAATTTCTGAGAGTCACAGTATGACTCCATTCCTTTAAGACATTTTCACCGCTTCCAAGTTTGACGGTTATAATTTGTAATATTCCTCTGTCTTTTTCTGCTCCAGCAATAATTAACGAACAACTGAAACATTTATTTATCGTTATACGAGATTTACTGCAGAGTTTATTAAAAAAATACATTTATTGTTAATGAAAATAAACGAAAGGGTGTTGGCAACGACTTCTATATTTTCATTTTCTTATTTTATTATTGCTTTATCAGCAGAGCAGGTGTTTTAGCTAATAACAGCATAATGTTTTGCTAATTCCATATACTTTACTACGTCATGTTAACAAGGAAAACTATAGATATATTAAAAATATTTATATTGTTAATGCAGACTCTCTACAAATCGATATTAAGTGCCGTGCCGTATAGTATGATTTTCTGAACAATTATACGTTTACACAACACGACTTACAAGCAAATAAAAAAATCGTGAAGACATGAACTTTTAATATCGTACGAAGACGTGAACTTTACAGCAGCTCATTTGGGTCGACACCTATTTTCCAATAACATCGATTTTGTTAAACATTGGCGGGGATATTGGCTTTTTCTTGAATTAATTCCCGATTGTACGACAAAATATTTTATTAAGCATGCAAGGTTAGTCAATATCCCGTAAAACAAAATTCTAGTCATGTAATCCACTTTAATATTGCGAATACTGAATCAATCCAGAGATATTCTAAGAATTTTCGTGAAAACGATTTTCAGCCACAGAGCGTTTTGTCGACAAAACTGACAAAAAATTTACAAATTCTGAAAAGCAGGCAATGATTATAAAAGTCTTTAGTTGTAATGCCTTAAAGAAGGAACACGATTTACATGAATTGAACGAACCTTTCAAATGATAAATTTACCAAAACTAAACAAAAGTGGTAATATACCATTTATTATTGACGGCTTTTCCTGTCGGGAATACGACGTACATCAGTAACAGACTTCGTTATTTCGCATATGGTATTTTTACAACAGTCATATGATTAGTATGCCACGAAGCCCACTGGAAAAATATATTTGCAATAAAATACAATTTGCATCAATTCTATACGAAGGTTCAAAATAAGCGATACGCAGTTATTTATCTCTGACCGTAAAATGTCATTTAAGGACTAAATTTCCATTGATATATAATTATGATATAATAATAATCAATCACGTTTGAATATAATTATGCGTTCCAAATATGTCGTAACGCCATTGTAACCTAGAAACCTTCACATAATTCCCTTGAAAATATGAAAAAATGAAAAACATTTGTGCACCTTGAGATACCTTCCAATGGCAATAACTCTATCAATATAGGAAATGTTTTATTAGTTTAGAAACTATCTGTACTTGAAAAACGAGATGAATTTAATTAATTGAATATAAAATGTAATATATTACTGTGATTTATTTGATATATACTTACTGCAGATAAGCTTTGGCATCACTCTTAATAAGTTGCTAATAATTAATAATAAATTATATTGTTAGTGTATCTCACAGTATGAAAATTTAATGTACGAAACTGGTATCAGGCATTAAATGTTACTGCGGAAATAAACCTACTGATTTTTTTTCACTTACCTTTTTTTCATTTAATGATTCTATTTAATAGCTAGATTTACTTCAGTTTCCATTATTAAAGAAATATATAAAGTTCATCCGCTAATTTCCTATAACTTAAATACTGTTTTCCTCGTACATCTTAATTGCCTTTTTAGAGAAAGATTTCCGTACTAGTAGTGACACTATTTTACATCTACATGGTACATATCTCTGTACCATGTATACGTCGCATGTTTGAAGAAATGTTATCCATGTAAAATACGTATTGCGGAGTTACCGTGACCTAGTGGTACGGCGGTAGACGATATGGAGCAGGAGGCTCCTGTTTAGATCTCGATTCGGCGACAAAAAGTTATCCCCGTGCAGTCTCATACACGTGGGTATAGGGTTGAAAAACCGGTAAATAAAGTCAGGCCAGAGCATAATACTGACAATTATTATCTCTTGTCTAGTCAGGGAAATGTGGACCGTAGACCTGCATGTTTTAAAATAATTATGATCCAAAAAAGGTTTGGAGAATATATGTTTTTAATAATTGTGTTTTATTATATTTCTCAGTAAAATTATAAATACTTGGTAGTACGAAATGAATTAACTATTAATCCTGCAACTTCGCGTAGGTCGAAAAAGGGGGGAGACAGGAACTTTCTGTAAACGGAAAATTAATAATATAACATTTTGTATGCAGACTGAAAAAGTGTTTGATACATTATGTACATCAAATATGATGTTGAAAAGTACAAAAGCAAATTCTTTTCGTATTTCAGAACTATCAAAATATGTTTACAGGATTCCTATTTTCCCTACTTCACAATGTATACTCAAGCCTTTTATCACCACTAAAATATTCAATTTCAGTAAATAAAAACATACACACAAAATAACATGGAACTTATTTCCAAATAACAACTTATTTATTTACTCTACCTATACTGTAAATACAAACAGCATGTTAAACAGTACATTATAGGAAAATTCGTATTTCTCAAGCTTTCAAACTAAAGAACTTTTCAGTATTCTAAACACCTTCCATTTTACTACGCAAATAGAATCCTAAAAGTACTCACATTTAAAGAAAAGAAAGTCTGTAGGTGTTCAGGAGTATCGCATTATGCGATTTGGAAACTCAAGCACAAGACATGTCGTTTTCCTTTACACTATTTTCCTTTTTCGCTTGTCCTTCCTCTTTTTTTCCGAAAAGAATTGCTTCGACTATCTCTCTCGCTTCTTTCGGCCTGACTTACGTAGGTCAAGCAATGATAGACTCTGACAGGTTAGAGTAGGTATAGCAGAAAAAGTGTACAGAAATAGATTCAGAAGGATTGAGAAACATTTGGTTTGGATAGTCACGTGTTTCGAGGATTATAAGAAGATCAGTAAATCGGAGATAATATTATTTTGAAGAGATTAGGTACTGTCGTCTTTCACGTAGTTTATCTTTTTACAATTGAATGCACAAATCTTGCTTGAAGGATTCTAGGGAATCAGTATTCACTACCACAGTTTGATTATATTTTAATAGGAAATGTGATATTGACTAAATATCAACAGACTAAATTTTATATTGAAATATGGCATTGACGTTTCAATGTTTCGAATCTTCAAGGTTTCGTCAGCTGGACTTTCAGACAGTTAATTCAAAATATTAAAATTTTGGGGTTATGTTATTTTGTCTTATAAATACTTTGTAGCACCGTAAACTGTTTGACAGTATAGGTCTAACACTACTGAAAGTAAATATAGTACATTATTCTTTTAGATAAATGTATTTATTGTATGTTCGTTATGTTTCGGATCATATCATTTCATTCATTTGATTGACTATCAACTGTTTTACCAGGTGCTCGTCCCGAGGTGGGGAGGCCGTCTCTTCCCCCGAGTATTGGAAGGGGAAAAAATGAGAAAATCCCATTGTTATTTATTTATTTTTTATTTTTTTTTACTAAAAGAGTAAAGATCCCCTTAAAAATAATTTTTGTTTACTAAAAGTCCTCTTAAAAAAACTATTTTTGTTTACTAAAAATGCGTATAAACAAATTCGCCATCGCTTCACTTGGACATTAATAGTCTTCGACTGCGCTATTTGTATGGAACCGCTTCCTTCGAAATCGACGGCTCGGACCGCCCTGTTTCATATGGTACCGGAAAACTAATCATGGTTCGAGACAAGGTGAAAAATAAGAACTAATTTAAAATAGATTTAAAATGTACTGTTATTTAGCACACAATAGACTTGGATAATGTAATAAATATGTTTTCTTCGAACACCCAATTTATGAGTTTGCTTCATTTTACGAAAACAACCCAGTTTTAGATACCATATTCTCATTAACTTATATGTCATTTTAAAATTAATAGGAAATTTTTCGTCATACAGTAATTCGTTGTTTTTTCCTCACTAATATTTGATAAATACCAGACGCAATTATTGTTTTGCTATAAATTTTAATTAATTGCTTCTACCTTTTATTGTAATTGTATTGACTCACAAAGTATTTGTTCTTTTGTTTTTCCTGCTGTGACTGTTCAAAATAAAATATGCTACCTTTCAGTTTGATACAGAACAGAAATTACGTAAATATTTTCAAGCAATCGCAATTTTCTATGAGTCATCAATAGGAGTAATAGTAAAATCGCAATTCTAAATTTTATTTACTAGTCAAAAATAATAATGATAAAGGTTATGAAAATATGTACGATGTTTATCAGATGCCCGGTAAAAATAATTACAACATCGTTCTCATACAATTAATTTGTAGCAAATTTTATTATTAACATACCGGTATTTAGGTTTTCAGACAACGTTTTTAGATTCACATATTGTTCGTAATTTACAGTACTGTGAAACTGATACTATCAGTTTCTGTTTTTATCAGAGCAAGTAACTAAGTAGACTTTCAACGACCAGTATCCTTACGCTAAAAGTTGTAAAGTTATTTGAGATTATATAATCCATTTGCAAAATGAAATAAGGGAAATAATAAATTGATTTAAATATTCTTACATTTAAGATGATAAAAAAAATAAACACTCATTTCTGGTACAATTATTTGAAATAATCAAATCGTGTGCGTATGTGAACATTTAATTACTTCTTTCGCTTAAACATACAAGAATAGTGGTTTAACAAGCGTACAAATAATAAGCATGCTACATTTTAACAAGCGTACTATATTTTAACAAGCGTATTGTAAAATACAGTCAGTGTAGTTGAATTGAGTTTCACTTAAAAACATTTACAAATAACCTAAACACTGAAAATATATTACAATTCACGAACGTGCTATAATATCCTTGAGTTTACCGTTACTGGAAAGATCTGTTAAAATCAATTCTTTCAACATTTATGTTTTCAACAACGATATAAAAAGAAAATCCTATAAATATTGCACCATTGCAAAATATCTGTGTGAAAAAGTCTGAGTCAACAATAGTTTCTTTGACAAAGTTAAAGATCACAGTTTTTTCGTCAGCTGTTTAAAAACCTTTCTGAGGGGGGCGAGAGTCAGTTCATAAATGTTCTATATTGGGAATATAAGGTAGACTACTTTCTTATTGTTGCTTTTGGAAAGTATGAAACTGTACTGACGAAATATATAAATGATCAATTGAGAACAGCAAACTTAGATAAGACGGGAATAATTTTTAACGTCAATTTTTTTATCTTGTTCTGGCATTTTCCTAAACCCTGAGTAAACCCGTGGATATTTTTATTCTTCGCCATTTTAGCGTTATATTTAGGTTTGAAGTGGAAGGTAGATTTCAAAAAGTCGTTTGAAAAAGTAATTTATTCAGAAAGCTGGTCATTCTGAAAATAGAAAATTAAAACGAGAAAAAGCAAAACCTTTGGCGCAACGCGATATTGTGAAATATGATGTACTGTAATATGCTACACAAGTATATGAAGTGACTCAAACAAAAAATGTACATGTTTAAAAATAGTCAAAATAAAAAATCCTCAGTAGTCACATGGTATATCACCAGTCCTTAATAACATTATTTAGCATACAAAAAACACACGAGATTTACAAGTTAATAATCAACCATTAGTATTGATGTTGTCTTATTCATTTCAACTGTAAATGCGAGAAATCGATCTTTGAGGCTGTGAAGTCCAACTGTTGTATTTTTGGGGAAATTCGGCATCGCAAAATATTCAGTATCAAGGACGGATATGTATACTGCTCGGATAAGTCACAATGAAAGCGACATACGTTAAAAGCCGCTTGTGTTGGTATTCAGTCGTCGTTACCATATTTACATATGTTTATAGTTACAAAATATATTTGGAGATACAACAAAGTAGAAGTGTCTTTTGAAATCATTATTTAAAACAGTTCACAATACCATTAGATTTTAACAAAAGAACACTTATCTCATAAATAAACCACAAAAAAATTGCCTGATGTGATAATAGTGATCATTCCTGGCTCATAGTATTCAGAGCAAACAAAATAAATCAAACAAAGTTAAGATCTGTTTTTGACTGCGAAGGACACCAACGACTAAGCTGGAGATACTATTTGCGTGCATGAACCATCTTCATTTCTTTCTTTGTTAATACATTAGATGAAACCTTAAGAATATGTGGATGTAATTTGTACAGCAAGTATATAATATAATATAACAACAGCACTGAAATCCTCTTGAAATCACTGTGAATGGACATTTCACCCTGTTACATATTCTTATAGAACTGTCTCCAACTCTTACAATGAAGAGGTATTTCTTCGTGGGGTTTCTCCTGCATGTTCATTTTAGCTTCGTTTAGTGCATTTCAGAATTGCTATTGTCTTTCATCTTCAGATCAAATGATGTCAGTTGCTTGACCATTGTCATTACGAAACTGCAGTAGGGACATTAAAAATCAATATGCAAGAAAATTCATTGAAGAATCTTATTTCTCAAAGAAACTATGCAGTCAATCAAATTCTTCAACTTCTAAAATGATTTACAAAAATAATTAAATTTTATATCGTATCCTTTAGATTGTGCAAACATGTATTTGCTTCTATATGGTATTGCAGTATGTACAGTTTATGACGAAGAAAATTCTGGCTTCTCTGTAGTGTAGTGGTCTGCAGCAGGCTTGGGGCTAAACCGAGAGGCGCCGAGTTCGATTCCCGCTGCTTTTTCTTTGTCATAAATAGGGTTACCATTTTTTCGACGAAGAAAACCGGGAGATTTTGAAAACAACTAAATTCGCCAGTCGCTGTTAGTTAGTGACAATCACTATTGCGAGATTTCCCCATCGCTCCAGCAAACTAATTATATAGAATTAAAAAATAGCATAAAATCACGGTCATAGATACGATGTGCTAAGAATTTTTTGGATTTGGATTAACATGCTGCTATATTTTTAAGGTACTTTTTGCAAATTTTGTTGATTTATTCTTCTTCTCTCTTTTGCCGGTTCTTTTTTAAAAAAAATTTATTATTATTAAAAGCCAGGATTTTCCGAAAGGGGGATCGACCAAAACAGTAGGAACACGGTACGGTTAAAAATATACATATAATATATTGTAACGCTATATTTTTAAGCAACA
The DNA here is from genome assembly GCA_034694985.1 of Campodea silvestrii. Taxonomy (NCBI): domain Eukaryota; kingdom Metazoa; phylum Arthropoda; class Diplura; order Rhabdura; family Campodeidae; genus Campodea; species Campodea silvestrii. The sequence goes on from JAQFYR010000476.1 coordinate 9,430, forward strand.
CACATGTAAAGTAAGAAAAATGCGTAACAAAATTGGCCGACCGTAGGGAGGACGAAATTTTTATATTTTTAGAGGAAAATGTGCAATTTTCAATTGATTTTCAAGGATTTCCTTTTATAAATATTCTTATTTTGCCTTCTACTTCCCTTTTTTTTTCCTTAGAAAAATTTCTTACGGGGTGGCTGAACCCCCAAACATATCTTAAAATAACTATCCACACGACCACCAATATTGAAATAATTCATTCTGCCAGTAAATGATCTCATTGAAATTTAATGCTACGGGGTTTATATTTTACTTAGTCCTATACAGTACATCCAAAACCGAAAGGGATTTCACATGGGAAATTTGAACAATAAGCAAATGATTAATAAAAATTTGTCATTACCTATCAATTTCATTTGCGGTGTGTGAGGTCGTGTAGAAAAGATTGTTTTAATTCTTATCTAAGCTTGACTTCGGAGAGACAAAACATTACTAAGAAAGGATGTAAAAAGAAAAGTTCGAGCGGATCGAGCGAGAAATTTTTTGTATTTTTAGAGTAAAATTATGACATTTTAATGCGATATTTATTTGTTTTCTAACAAAACAGGATTTTATGTCAACATTCATAAAAACCGGGAGTTTTGAAAAATTTATGAAAAATCGCCCGGGAGGAAAAAAATGAGCTCAAAATCGGGAGACTCCCGGAAAACCGGGAGATCTGGTAACCCTATATAAGAGTATGGTACTATATCCCGAGGCTCTATACTTTAACAATAATCATAACTAACGAAAATTCTCTTTTGAGAGAGAGCACTAACCATTTCTTTTTCACTAAAGAACAAACGTATATATTATATTTGTCCACAACAAACTCTAATAATCTCAACGTTAGCGCATCTAAAACAGCAGTCGTGGGGAAATCGTAAAGAAAATGAACAAAATAAATGACAACCTGAGAATACAAAAAAATTTCTCAAGTCACGTTGTGTTCATAGCTCCCAGAACAAAATGATGAGGAGTTATTTTTAGCAATGAAAAAAGGAAGGACACTGGTTTAAATAGTACGCCGGAATGACTACACTTCAAAACTCGCGTGGGCAATAAATCAAGCCGGGTATATTACGCTGCTGTTGTGCTGTATGATTTTAATGAATTCGTGGTATGTCTTTTTAGTGGTCTTGAACTTGGAGAAGCTCCTGGGAAAGTCAGGAGACCGGAACTTATTATTTGTTTGGAGTTTTTAATTCAGAAATATACATCGGTTCATGGGAAAGGACAAACAAACTGTAGATTCAAAACAAAGAAGAAGAAGGTGTGAATGTTTGATTCTCACTGAACAGTACTAGAAATTAATTAATTGCAGGTGTTGTGTTGTTTAGTCATGAAGAAAGTAGAGGGGTTAAATATTTTTTTAAGATTGAAATAGTTTGTACATTTCCTGTAGTTTCACTTTCTGGAGTTTAATTTGAATGCTTGACTTAGATGGAATTAACAAAAAACATATAGAGTAGCATTGTTGTTGGGCGAGCTCAAGTGATCGATCGTACGCATATTACCTTTTTATGGTAGATATGCGAAAAGGAACGGGGCGGTTTTTATAATTCCCTAAAGAAACGAGTTGCAGTTGTATGTCCGTAAGTTGCGGCGTCGATATACCCCCAAGACTTATTTTGTAACCAAATGTACAAAATTTTATTTCATAATTATTCTTTTACATTGGAACAAAAAGAAGTATTACATAATTATACTAGTTCTGTTCCTTTTTTTGTATATATAAAAATCTCAAATATAAATTCCGAAAATGCTATTTCTATTTTTCAATTTGTTTTTCCTTGGTTTTAGGAAAAGATTAAAAAAATACAAATAATAAAAAAAAACGTTGACATTGTAATAAAGTAACAATTTTCATACATGGTATCTTTATTTTACGGGGTATGAAATAAAAGAAACCATCTCCCGAAAAGTAACAATTTGGAAATTGAGATGCTGGACTCAAAACAACCCAACGAAAGCATTGACGTAAAGAAGCCTATAATTGGTCCGAAGTATACGCCCCAGGCTAAAAGGTCACCCAAAGCAGATGATACTTTTTATATACACTGTCTAATATAAATACGCCTCCTCAAAAGTGATGTGCTCATAAAAATAAGAGGTTCTGTTACGGCAGCCTAGCATTTCTGCTCAAACCGGAAGTGATTAAATTATAGAAATAAACACATCTGTGTGATGTTATCACCTTTGTTGTCGTAAGCTATAAATGAGCAAATCATCATGATTTCATTGGAAATTTTGATAATGTTTATCTTTATGAAATAAAAATTGTTACATACCAGTGGTACTATGTACAGAGCAAAATACGTCAAATGTCAGATCGGCAGAATTTAAAACTTATATTTCTGGCTGATTATTGATTGATATTTTATATTATATATAAAAAAGGGAAGTCACACCTTTCAATCCAGGGTTATGGTACATTATCACAATCGCATTATTTTCGGTTCTACTACGTATTATAATTATATACTTGAAGAGTATATTATAGTAATTTCACTAATACCTAAATGAAAATTTTTTAAGCAACTATATTCCCTTGCACATAAATCAATCGCAAAAATATCCATGGTGGCACCACAACTTGATCGAAATTTTTACCTTTGTTTGATTTATTTGTTTTAATAAATAAAGTAAAAATTACTGCTGCAAATAATGCTGGTTTTGGTACCCTACTCATCCATTAATTTTTGTTATACTGTACACAGTTTTTAAGTATCAAATTATTACATCATAGATTTATAGTGTATTTGCTCTGATAAAACAGCGGCGGAACCAAGGGGCGATCACCCCTCCCCTTGACGGAAAAAGGAGAAAAAGAAAGAGTAAAATTAGAGAAATTTCGAAGATTTTCCAACATTGCGTAGTTTTCTAAAAATGCTATTAAAACTGCTTCGTTTTGAAAAAAAAAAAAGACGTAAATATTTTCCGACCTCACTCCGCTCAGGCTCTAATGCGTCTAATGGTCTTCATCTTTTAAATTTTCTTCGATTCGACCCCCCCTTCAGCGGCGGCTATATCTGACCTATCTTGTGACAAAAATACTTATATTGATAATTTGATATTATTCACCAATCGTTTATTAATAATTGAACTATTGAAAAACCACTAATAATTGCTGCTTATGCCGAATTTGCATTGAATGTAATTTTTCAACGAGAAATTGGAACATTACGTATCGCCTTATGAATGTAAAATTTCCTTTATCTCACAAAGTGCATATAAATACGGTATCCCCGCTCCAGATATG
>JAQFYR010000477.1:0-12712 GCA_034694985.1 Campodea silvestrii
TTATACTCAAAAACTATGGAAGAAACGCAACCATAAATTCATTTCCTAACAGATTCCTAAACAAAATGTTTTATTTATAGCAGATATCTAGTACTTGTATATGTAACAATAAACATTTAAAATGCAAGTATGTTCCATACACACCTGCAGTGTATATTATAATTATAGAAATAGTTTTCTTTGTCTTGTAGAAAGTCAGCATAACTAAAGAAGCCACAGAATACTTTACGAAAGCAATGATATCTACATTCAATCTTAAGGTAATGCTTACGAGACATTTTGCAAGAGTTCAGAAGAATATTGCACTTATTGTATTTTTAATCTCTGCTTCTAGAGAAAGAAAAGTCCTTGAAAATATCGCCATCCTCTATTCTACTTTTTCTCATATCTTCAAAAGCTACCCTATTTCTCAGAGATGTTCAAAATAATCATCCATAACCAAGTGGCATCATAACCAACTCTATTGTTTAGGAAATAAAATATGTGACACATCGGTGAACCACACGTGTCACGTGTCTAGGTTAACAAGTGAAACTGGTTGTTACGCCAAATCAAAGGAAATGGAGTTTTTTTTATTTCATTTCTAAATATAGTATATTATATTGCAGTTTTCAATATTTAGAAATATACCATAAAGCACAAGTCATTCATATAATGAACAGTGCTCAGTGCAGATGAAACAAAAATAAAAGTTTCTTATATGTTTATTAAATTCTTTTTGATATACTTCATAACGAGTTTCTTATGATGGATAAATCACGTTCGATTTTAACATATTGACACACATAAAGCTTTCTTCCGTGTTAGAGAGTATCTTCATCATTAAGACGAGATTGGAATTATAAGATTGAATAAGAAAGAGAGACGAGAGGGAGAGAGAGGGGGGAGGAAGGAGAGAGAGGGAGGGGGAGCGAAAATCCCCTGGAGGTTTAGTTAAGTACTTATTGTTTACGTTTGTAATCATGATGATTATCTTCAATCAACAGAAGACAATGTTTAGCTATTTTTTTAGCTTCTTCGTAGCAAAAATCCCTTTCAAGTGAAAGTGAAAGACTTATTAGTTTATTTTTGCTTCAAAATACTTTTCCCACAGTAATCAAATCAAAGGGTTACGAACAAGCTGAAGCGGGGATCAATAGCATCTTCATCTGCATAGGAATTAATTCAAAATTCACAATAGAGTTTAGGTAATACTAGGGGACGGGTAATTTGTATGTGCCATGATTATGAAACTACTCGTCTTGATATGAAGTGGTGAAGAAGTAACATTCCGTACTGTGGATTGTGGAGTTTACACAACTAGTACAGATTTATGAAATAACCAATCTATTTGAAACTTTCGTTAATACAAAGGTTTATAAGTGTATCAGCACATACACTCAAATTTCTGACATTAAAACTAGTTGAAGTTCCATAATTCCTTTTTCTTTTATTGACATGTGACTGCTAAACCAATTCGTTTTTGCAGTATGCTGGTTCTGTTTTTTTTTTTTTTTTTTTTTTTAAATTCTGAAATCAATTTACATCCGTGGTTAATGTACGTCATTTACAAGGTAGCCTATATATGTGCAACGTTTTGAATAAATTTTTGAAAATGAGCGAAAATTTCAACTTTCATCAGTTGTTGAGGAAAACACGGCCGTTCCAAAATTGATAAATTATTGTACTACGTAAGTATAAAGAGTAACTTTGTTAAGAATAAATATTTACATATTAAATTATGGTAAACTACTGAATTCTACGCAGAAGGCAGAACGGCTGTCAATATGATTGTGCTGAAGCAATTTCATAAGAAATACTCGATAACCACATACTGTTGAGTTGGTTAGTATATACATAATATCATTCTCTTAACAGGAACGAGGAATCTTTAAAAATTCAGAGTAATATTAAAATATCAAGCATGAAATCAATCACATTTTCAGATATACATTACAGGACAAATATTTTCTCATTCTATGAAAGTAGCAAATCTATTATGAAACAAATACTAATAATCTTTACGAAGGTGCGCATCCTTCAACAATAAGGCCCACAAACCAACAAATACCGGTAATGATTATTTTGTTAATTATTCACATTATTTGCGCAAAAAATATAAAAAAAATGAAGTAAATAAGCAGAAAAAGCTTTATGATCCAGCTTCGAATACTTTAACTTAAAGGAGAAATAAAGTTTGGAAACATCATAGTCTGAGTAGATTCGCAACAAAAAACCTTCAATTAAATCTCTTTGCAGTGTTTCACTACATGTTTTCGTATTCTAAATAGAAGGCGCTAAAAATATCTGTTGCGAGAGACGCCAGCGGGAGAAATGGAACTACCACCACTGATTAAGTGGTCAGTAGTGAAATGGACACGTTCTAAATTATCGTTTTCGATCAGGATTATTTCTGTTTGTGTTGTTGTTCGAACCCCATTGTCACGAACCGGTCTATTAAGGTACTCTTGGTAAACTGGCTGCTAAAGAAGTTAGGAGAAATTTCTCCCGTCAGATGTCTCTCGCAACAAGGGGCGCTGTTTCACATCTTCTACGTTAAATATGAAATTAGTCTTAATAGGTAGCGAAAAAAGACAGAGGGATTTTATTTAAGGTTTTTTGTTGTGAATCTACTCAGGCTATGATGTTTGCAAACTTTATTTCTCCTTTAACAAATATTTGAAAATATTCTAAAGTCGTTTTATTCTTTATGTAATATTTTCTGCTTTCAGTAATACATAAATGATGGGGAGAATATTAAACACCAGAAAACTTATAGAAATATCTTATAGAATATTTAAAATAATAACGAATACCAGAAAATTAACTTTCATTCAACTAGTTTTTTACCATAAATATACTTACACATAACATAGTAAGTTTCTATTCCAAGCGTATACTTAACTTGGTTTATTGATAGTACGTATGACAATGAGTTTCCGGGCGTTCCTCTTTTGACAGGTCATTGAAACTCAATGTCGTTCTCCTAACTTGTACTATTATTATAAAACTGCCAATGCTCTGTACACAATATACAAACAGGAATTCAGTGATACAGAGATCAGATAACTTTTTTATGAAAGGAAGAGCTAACTGGTTGTTTTATAGACCAATCTGATACAAACAACAAAATTTAAAATTAACGGGAGAGACCTTCAATGTTTTATATTTATTTTTAATGATTTTATTCTACCCACGTAATGTACCGAGTGACGTTTAGATGAAAGTAATTTTTCATGTGGGATAAAAGCATTTTCGTACATTACTATTTCTCAGAATCACGAAAGGCAACAGTATCCGATTTCATTTCCATGAAAAACTACGTTTTAGAATTGACGAATTAATGGTGTTATTTTTGCACATCAGCCATCCACATGAAAGAATATCTTTTCAAAGTAAAATTCTTTCAAGGTACTAATATAAAAAGACGCCTTATAAATTCACAGTGGCAAGTTCAACGGCCTTGTCAGGCTCGTATGCATGAACGGCTTCTCGCTTTTTGTTACAAAATAATTATTTGCATTGCACAGGAAGCGTAAAGACTACTACGAATCACTATTTTACTACCATTGAAAATATTCCAAAAGTAATAGCATCATGCGAGAATAGAATTTATTTGGTTCTAGTTTATGATACATCATATATATCATGAGTCACCGTAAATGAAACAATCATTTCTTCAATAAGCAGAATGAAATGCAAGTAGTGATTCCCCTCCCTTTTTGAGCATATGGTTAATAAGCATTCATTTGGGATGTTTTGCGACTCTGACACAACTCAGATATTTAGGAGACTTCCATCAAGAGAGATGACATAATAGTTCCAAGGCTGAAAAGAAATTACATTTTATTTACTTACAAAATAACACTTTTTGGGGGAAAATTTCAACGATTACTGAGTATTTAGTTTGAGAAGGAAACGTAATTGTATTTTATATTGAACAATAATAAATTATGTACTCACTAATTTAATATTTAGCCCCATACAGGGAGTTAAAGTGTGGAACATTTGCCTGGATTTAGTGCATTCCAAATCGAATAGATGCAAAAACAAGATGTCAACGCCGAAATCTTCCAATACATTCCATTTTATTTACAATTTAATATTTATCACATCCTGTAGCATATTTCATTATTGTCTCACTGGCTCAAATGGATCTAAATTTCAATAGTTTATAAGCTTAGAATTTCAAGTGCATTCATTCACATGTGTTTTGAATGTTGATTTTAAATTTATTGAAAAAAAAATGCTTAAAGGTATATCTAACGAAAATAAAATTCGGGGATATTTTTTATGTATTATGAATTTATCCACGAAGATCAACGAAAAAAAATAATATTTTAATCTTACCTTTCTCAAGTTATTTCTGAAAATCTTGATGACGCCACAAATGTACAAAAGAAAATATTGAGAGATCCTCCCGTTAATATATGCACAAAAATATTTATAGGTACAGCATCTTACGATAAACTGTCATTGACATTAATTAAAATAGTTTTGATGACATCATAAGCATAGACAGGGAAAGAAACTTTAAACCGTCGCTTCGAAACGGATGGGTGGAATGAAATAATTTCTTCTTAAAATTCATGAAGAAAAGAATAAAAAAGAGTGGCGATTATTTGGAAATTTCCAATCTTCGTTAGTGTACCTTTAATATTGGGTTTAATTGCATCCACCTTTTGAATTTTCATCTACATAACAAAAATCCGACAGCTAGCCACCCCATGTATCTACGCCACTACCCCCGGAAATCCGCAACATATAAAAAATAATCCGTTAGTGATCTCTAAACTTCCAAACACTAAGTCCATTCTATACGGACGTAGATTCTCCACAGTATACACTCCTTCTGATGATTATGACATGCACCCAAATTGTTTCTGGCAGTGGCCGCCTTCTTGGTAGTGCGCTGCTGATGCTTAGTGTTTGAGACAGGTTGACAGCCCCGTAGATGAATGAGACGTCGGGAGTTATGATGTTATACTACTGCTTGCTGAATCTTCGTTTTGCACTGGTGGCGGAGTCATTAGCAGGGGCGGGATAAGGTGAGGAAGGGTCACGGATTGTGTTTTTCTGTTAAAGTTGCATTGTAAATGTCGATGCACTTCCAATAAGTTTTCTATTTAATTCCGACCAATATTTGCTATTTAGTTGTGACCAACATTTATTAATTATTGCTGTGATTGGTGCAAATAGAGGTCATCGTACATTCCAATGAAATTTTGGTACAACAAAACCACAACTCGATCATGAACTTTACACGTATGAATTGGGGTTTCCCTGAAGATGTGGCTAATATGCCATGAAACATGTTGGAACCTAATAAAATTCATAGAGTTGCGGATTCGTAGTACCAAAATTTCATGGGAATTTGCTATTTAATTGTCACCAACGTAATTTATGACAATTTCTATTTATTTCCAACCAATACAATTTATACTCCTGGGCTTTGGAGCCTTCAAATACCTTAATTTTCAGTGAAGTGACAACTTGACAAGGTCATTTGTGACTGCGTAGAAATAAGTTCAAGTATATAAATTATAGGAGGAAGATTTTGGATTTAGACTATAAATTCAAGAAATATAAGTAAAATACAAAATTAAAGTAATTTCGTTATTACCCAAATTTCCAATGTTAGAGTTCTCAAAACTTTAGATTAATATCTGGTTCTAGAACATTTCATTTTTATTTAATATTTAATAAAAATCTAATATTTTTCGTATTGTTCAGTAAAATTTAGAAAGGTTTAAACGATAGGAGCATTTTCCATTCATCTCAATGAAACAAGATACAATGCGTAGATACGAATATACCACCGCCATAAATGCCATATAATGTAGCGATTAACAGGAAATAGTGGTAGTAATGAACGTCGGCATGCAGCATATTGTTATAAGGAGGTGACTACTGTCTATAATGGATGTACTGTTAATACTGTACTTCACATTTTGGCGGGTTGTTGACATCTAACGTAAAGTATATAGGGTAGGATAGCTCTGTTTCTTTTAGAAAAACCTTCTGGGAACGCACTGCTATAATATATTTCTCATCCAGTTAAAATGAGATAAAAATAATATGGAGTGATTTGGGAGTGAACATGCATGATCTTCAACATTGTACATATCAATCAATCAATCAATTTTATTCAAGTTCACAGGCCTTAGCCCTTACAAGAAATTTCATATTATTACATACAAATAGTACATAGCATTACATTATGTTTGAGGTAGAAATATTCATATTTTTCATACAATAATTTAGTTTATGGGGTCTCTGATTTTTTGTACTTCAGATAAAAAGTTATATACAGAAATAATTTCATATTTAGATAAGTCCACAAAGTTTTGGTGGAATTTATTCTTAGGATTTCTAACATGAAAGCTGTTTGTTCCAAACCATCTGTTCCTTGCTGATTTATACATTGGACAGTTAGTTATTATATGGTACAAATCGCCCGTCTCTTTCATGTTGCAAAGATCACAATCATCTTCTGAGAATTTAATTCTTTCGTTATTTAAAATTATTCTAAATTTATTTAATCTAATTTGCGCCACTAATCTTATGTATTTTATATTGATGTTATAAGTGAGATAATTTTCTGGTATAAAAGTAGAGTAAATTTCTTTATATCTTGATAAATATGTGCTACCGTCCATTCTGGAAATATCTTCTTGAATAGACACTTCAGCTAACGCTGTCAATAAATTTGGAAGTTCTGCTTTAATATGTTCTGAAGATTGTAGATCCCATAGATAGGGGTAGCCAGTACGATTTACAATTTTATGTAGTTGTGCTATCCAGTTATATTTACATTTTCTGTCGTCTGCTGCATTTAAGTTGTGTAATTTTAACTGTTTAAAAAAACAAATCTTGGGAAGTCTTGTGTCTTCCATAGATAAAATTTTGATCCAGTAGTTGATTGCCATCTTTGCAACAGTGAAAGATATGGGTCTCCTCCCTACTTCAAGTCTTAAAATGTAATGTGGAGTTCTTCTCTCAAGCATGTATAGCTTTTTTATAAATACTGCTTGTACTTTTTCTATTATATCATCATATCGGAGACTCCAAATCTCAGCAGAGTAACATAATGCTGGTTTTACTAAACTGTCAAATAGTTTGAATATTACGTTGTAGTCATGACATTTCGAGCTTGTTAAAAAACTCCACATTGCATTAATTGCAGCAGCAGATTTATTTACAAAATGATTAGCAGTTCTGGCATATAAACCTGAATGGAAAAATGGAACACCCAAATATTCGTAAGAGTCACTTTTATCGAGTTGAGTTTTTCCCCAATAAAATTTGCTGTTGTCGTCTCTGTTATTTTTCGAAAAAAAAAACAAAAAAAAAACACTACTTTAGTTTTCTTAAAATTGATATTTAAATAGTTTTTCTCGAAAAATGATTTGGCAAAAGATATTTGTTTTTGGAGGTAGACAGGATGAGTTGCGGTGAAGACCATATCATCTGCATAATCAAGACCGTGTATTTCATCCATTTGTGGGATTATTTGGATTCCAGGTATATTATTTTCTCGGAAAAGTTTCGGCAATTCGGCAATAAATAAAGCAAACAAGATGGGACTTGTCGTTTCGCCCTGTAATACACCTGTTTCGATGGTAATTTTCTCTGATAACAGCCTGCGTATATCAATTGATATTCATAGGTACTGAAATTATTTGTAACTAATGTTTTTTTCATTCAAAAACGATGAACGGAAGTGATGAAAAAAACTCTCTGCAGCTGTGAATTATGTACGAAGTCATTTAACACTTTCAGTTATCTCAAAGTGCACATAAGAACTCATACAGGAGAGAAACCATTTTCCTGTAAAATATGTAATAAGTACATGACCACGTCAAGTGGTCTCAATGATCATATTCGAATTCACACTGGTGAAAAACCATATGCTTGTACCGTATGTGGCAAACAATTTACTCAATCAAGTGGCCTGAAACGCCATGAAATAATTCACACTGGTGATAAGCAATATGCTTGCGAAACATGTAATAAATCATTTACACAGAAAGGTACTCATGCTAATTCACACAGGTGAAAAACAGTATTCTTGTCAATTATGCAACAAATCATTTGCACATAATCATACTATTAGTTCTCATAAGCGAATCCATTCAGGAGAAAAGCCATATTCTTGTGTTACATGTACCAAATCATTTGGTTCATCAAGTAGTCTCAAGATGCACATGCTGATTCACACAGGAACAAAAAAATATTCTTTTAAAATATGTAACAAACAATTTATTCAGTTAGGTGGCTTGCAACAGCACGAAAATATTCACTCAGCAGGTGAAAAACCATACATGTGTACAGTATGCAAGAAATCTTTCAGAACAGCCAGTTCACTGAAGTTTCACATGAGGTCACATACCGGAGAGAAACCCCATAAATGCATGAAGTGCCAATAGCAGGTCAAGTGAAGGTTCACATGCGATAGGCTTGCCAGATCACGCTTTTGGGCGTGATTTTTCACGCTTTCTTATCTGAATACGGTTTTCACGCCGATCACAACTAAATCACGCTTTTTCGGATTTAACAGGACTTATAGCCATTTTATTAATTTTGTAAATAATATATTGCTATGTAATATGTAGTAAAGTATCAACAAATGTTGCTATTCTGTTCCGTATTTTTAAATGACGCCACTCTTTTCAAAAATATTCAACAGTACTCTCCGTTTCCAATATCCTAACCCATGGCCGAACCTCGACTATGTCCTAACCCTTCTATTCTTGTGACCTTGGTTTTTCTGGGAGTTCATGAGGTGTCTTATAGTATTTTTTGCACGTGTGTTTGTGAAAAGTTCTTCACGTCGTGTAGCGTTTGAAACTTTTAATACCTTATGGGTAGGGTAATACGATTTTCGTAAGCACGAAAAATGCAGGAGATTGTTTATCACATACTGTACCATCTGTAAACCAAAAAATTATGTGTATTGAAAGCCCGATAGAAAAAAGCGAAATTCTCCAGAACAGCGAAAATTTCTATAAATACGAAATATCCAGCGAACTATCTAAAAACAGTAAATAAATTAATATTCCGACTGCCAAATATTCGAAAATACTATACAATTAACATAATTGTTATAATAAAAAACGAATATGCTGTAAAAGTAGCATAATTTTTTGTTATAATAAAAGGCGAAAATACTAAGAAAGTAGGTGTTTATAATAGTAAAAGTTTCGAAATTAAAAAAACATTAAAAAAATTTGTTACCGTGATTTCCATTCTACGTATTTACAATATTTAGCTCAGGTGCTCAGCTGAAGTGAGAACGCATTTGTTATATTTCTTTAATTTTTGCGTGATGTTCCATAAATGCTATGATACTGCTAGATTTTCAAACATTAATACTAATTTTGTTGTTTATGAATGCGAAAATCGTATGGCTCTACTTATGGGCGTCCGTAGGGGGAAACAAGAGGGGCTCTTGCCCCACCTGGACAGCTGGACTTTTGAAAACTAAAAAATATACGAGGAAATGAAAGAAAAATAATTAATATGTGTAAAATATTTCAAACTTTGGGTAAAAAAAAAAAAAAAAAAAAACTTAAAAACTACACAATTTGTTGTGAAAAAGGCAGGACATTTTCGCCCTCTTTTCGCTCGGGCTTTAACGGTCTACAATTCCTCACTCAGATCATGGGCGTCCGTACGGTGGGAAGGTGGGTACTTGCCCCCTCTGGAATTTGTGCAACTGAAAATATAAGAAAAATAGAAAGAAAAAGATGAAAAATCTGTGAAAAATTTTCATATTTTTTTTGGCAAAAACCCCTTAAAAACTACATTTTTGTCAAAAATAATAAAAAAAAATTTCGACCTCGCTTCGCTCGGGATTTAAATTTGTTAAACATTGCATTCTAATCTCATTCTTTGGCAAAAATCCCTGAAAAACAACACTTTTTCCCATTAAAACGTAAATTTTTTCGCCCTCGCTCCGCTCGGGCATTGAAGGTCTACGACTTATTCGCACGTGCATGTGTTCCCCCCCCTGCACTTTTTTCTGCGTACGCCCATCGGCACATGACTCAGATACCTTCTTACCCCGCGCTTTGCATTTTTCTTCGGCGTGGGTCATGCATTCAAAAATATATTGAACTTAATAATATTGCCTACAGCATATTTAGTCAAATTGAATTACTGAAAAATCACGCTTTTTTAAAAAGCAAATCTGGCAACCCTAACATGCGATCACACACAGGAGAGAAACCTCACACATGTAATACATGCGGTATCTCTTTCACTACATCATCTTATCTAAAAGTTCATTCTCGAATACACACGGGTGAAAAACCATATACATGCGAAACATGCAAGAAAACATTCAGTAGTTCAAATTTACTAAACATGCACTCCAGAACGCATACCGAATACAAACCATTTAGATGTACAACGTGTAACAAATCTTTCCGTACGTCAGCAAACCTTCGGGAACATGTGGAAGTTCATGCAGTTGAAAATGTACATGTTTGTAAAGTATGCCAAACATCTTATAAGCTTTCTCGTTCTCTTAGAAGACATGTGAAAATTCATTCCGAAATAAAATCATACGTGTGCAACGTTTGTAACAAATATTTTCGCTTACCAAACGCCCTCAAAGTGCACATGAGAATTCATACTGGTGAAAAACCATATACTTGCAGTGTATGTTGTACAGCATTCAGGAATTCAGGAAATTTAAAAGTACATATGGAAATTCATAACCCTGAAAAATTATTTATTTGTAATTCATGCAGTAAGTCATTTCGTACACAGCGTTCTCTACAAAAGCATGGTAACATTCACACGAAAAAACCACTATCTTTCAGAAATGGAAAAGAATTAATCATTAAATATATTAAGGTAATGAATTAACTAAGCGGAAATTAATTAATCAATTAATAAATTAATTAATAATTATATATTGAAATGCCGAAATTAGAAATGATTTGTTCGTTTGTGATTAGAAAAATATGTTTTACTGTCATGATAGCAATAAATTCTAAAACTTAGTAAATAATGAAAGATCCTCTGAAATTAACAGATTTTATATTTTTCATTGGTAATTTGTTGAACGTATTCAAATTAATAAGGACGTATATGCTATTTTAGATTATGGTTCATTAACAGAAGCCATTTTATTTCGAGGGCAATCCATATACAGTCGCGCAAAATGTGATTAAAGACTATCCAAAACAGGCTTACAACATTTGTTTTTGAATGGCATTTTTGGAAAGAGATCAGCTAATATATTTGTATGTATGAGAACCAAATCAACAGAGTTATACTATTTTTTGCATACTACTTCTATTAAAAATAGCTGCAATATATCGTAAGTCATAGGTAAATAAATGGTGATTTAAATAACAACAATAAAATAGTGTTTCTAATCTTATCACCCCCTTTCTTCTTCGGTATTCGTTTCTATTTCATTCTACATAACCTAATAACACGGAAATAGGACAAGCAGGCGTAGACTAAAGATGTGCGATTTTTAAAAAAGTGCAAGTTCGGCGCCGTTTAAAAAATATATGTGTACTGATGTGTACACCGAGCTTATTAAGTTTGATTACTTTATTCAATAGTTAATGTTCCATTTGGTTGTGCTGTGTACGCAGGAGAGGAGGCTTTGCCTTATCAAAACTACATGCTTACAAACGGGTAAGTATGGTTAGTGAATTTTAGGTAAGCTTGAGAACGGTTATCATACACTAATATTATATTAAATCAATATTTCAGATTTATATAGCAAAACTATACCTTCCTAGAGCACGGACATTGAATAAGATAACCCCAATGTATATGATAACCTTCAATGGCACGCAGGTCAAAGCAGACTGTGATATGTGGGGAATCTGGGGGGCCTCACGTTTCAAGGGAAATGTTAGTGTTCTTTGGAGCTGTGATCGGTGAGTACGCTACATGTACAAAGAAATAGGAGGATGTTGTTATTCTACACCTCTACTTTTTATAAGGTTACTGTGAGAATTTTATAGGAAGCCCAACTATCGGATATTTTCTAGTAAGTTACAAAATAATGTAATTATATACCCGGTAGGTAATGGTATACATGATGTTTTCCCCTTTCTTTGAAATGATTTGAAGTACATTTTTTTCATCCATAAGTGTAAAAATACACACAAGTATTAATATTGAGAAACACAATTAGTAATATTGAGATATATCGATTACATTGATACAAGTTTAAAATCATGAAACCCTTGCGATTATTTGTAATTGACAGTAAATCACATATTTTCACTGTATATGAGCCTTCAACCCTTCATCATAGATGGCCAGTGTTTGAAATACATTTATACCTATCATAAATACGTTTAATGTATTTCGTATTTCAAATGCATTATTTTGTTTTGAGTATTTTCTATTTTAAATACATTTGCACCGAAAAAAGGTATTATAAATACCATTTGAAATTGGAATACATTGTTTTCACCAAAATAAAGAAAATAGAAATATATTGAAATAACGGTACAATCTATATAAGCAGCATTTTTTTGTCTGGTATAATTATTTACTGTCATTAATCAACATTACTCTTCTTCTTGAATCCTTTCGAAAGGAAGTTGTGTTTAACAGATGTGCATGATTTATAATGATTTTTCGCACCGTAATAATATACCTAAATTTTTTTTTTATATTATTTGGGAATAATATATTATTTTCTTTACTTTTACGATATTTGTTTTATAATAAAGTCGTCTTGCGCCTTGAA